>JAJPCS010000248.1:70501-82304 GCA_021164005.1 Willisornis vidua nigrigula
AGATGTGGCTTCACTGGAGCTCCCCCAGTGCTGGGAGAGGCTCCCTGAGGTGGTGTCAGATGTGGCTTCACTGGAGCCCCCCCACGCCCTGCCCGTCTGTCCCCGGGCGAGATGGCTCTGCAGGGAAGGCTGGGCTGGAGCCAAAATACATATTTATTCTTCCCCAAAAATACATATTTATTATCCCCACACGAGGGATCTGCCAGGAGAAGGGTGTGAGTGAGGAGAGCTGGCCCCAGCAGGCACTGGAGGCGATGCCAGATGTCCCCAGGGCTCACGGTGGGTTCGGTGCCAGCCCGTGGTGCCCACGCAGGTCCCACCTGCAAAGCCCTGGCAGTGCCCAAGGCCAGGCTGGACAGGGCTTGGAGCACCCTGAGCTGGTGGGAGGTGTCCCTGCCCATGGCAGGGGGTGGCACTGGGTGGGCTTTGAGGTCCCTCCCAACCCAAACCTTTCTATGAATTTTATCCTGCACATCTTTGCCCGCCAACACCTTTGCAGGGCTCGGGGGTTGTGCTGGAAAACCAAACTTTACAACCCAAGCTGTGCCCAGAAACAAATCCAAGTCCTGCTGAATCTGGTCCCCCCTCCAAAATAGTTTCATTTTGCTTTCAGATGCCTAAAGGAACAGTTAAAACCATCCCTGGCATTCCCAGGAATGGGGAACCTGCTACAGCTCCACTTCCAGCAGGTTTCCTCTTTTTACATTTTAATGAGCCTCGAGACTTTCATGCACATTAGTTATGTTGCCCTAATTACTCATTAGAATTCTAATGTGCATTTTATATTTAATTACAATGCTTATAAAGATTTGCTATGGACAGTAAATTATTATAACCAGCATGTGCATAATGATTATGAGCTGAATTTATTAACTTTTCCGGGAGCATTCAGGGCTGGCAACTTCCAATCTCACCTTTGTGAGCACCCACATTGTGTGATTCAACCAACCTTCTCGTGGCATTAATTGTAAATGTCAAAAAAAGGAAGTCTTTTATTTCTAAGTTTTCCTCAGCTTTTAATTTGGTACCCTAATGTCAGCTTTTGGTGGTGAAATTGCTTTCCAGGGCGTGAAGATAAAAACTTTTAAACAGAGAGGGGGGTTTGAGATGTGTTTTCTGCTCAGCAAACCAGATATCAGCAATATTCAAATATATTCATTTAAACACAGGCACATGTTCAGTGTTTTACCAGCACAGTAACAAGGCCCTCCAAGTGAAACTGAGACTTGAGCTCTCCAAAATTGAATTGGGCTTTCAGCACTGCAGATTATTGAATTCTGCTCATTTATTCCGAGCATCAGCCCTGCCTATTCCCAAATTAATGGAGTGCTTTAATAAATGGCTCTTCCTGTCAGAAACTCCTCTGCTGTGCAGAAACATTTGAGACCTGCCTGGAACAGCCCCTGGGCTCAGCAGATAACGAGGGATTTGTTCCACCTTTCCTTGGTGACTCCTCAAAGCAGCAGAGTCAGGAGGGGCTGGACTTGCACATGCACAGAAATTCCATATGCAAACCCCAGACATTGGTGAGGATTCAGGTCTGGATGGAACCCAGCACCTCTTTTGTGCTTTTCAGAGAATCCTGGAATGGGTTGGGTTGGGAGGGACCTCAAAGCCCACCCAGTGCCACCCCTGCCATGGGCAGGGACACCTCCCACCAGCCCAGGGTGCTCCAAGCCCTGTCCAGCCTGGCCTGGGACACTCCCAGGGATGGGGCAGCCACAGCTGCTCTGCCCAACCTGTGCCAGGGCCTGCCCACCCTCACAGCCAGCAATTCCTTTTCCATCTCTAATCTAAATCTCCCTTCCTTCAGCTTTCCCCTTCTCATGCAGGATTTCACTTTACAACCACTAAACTTGAGATGTTGTTTAATTAAACAGTCGTGTGGACACCTCACACAGTTGGGAATGGAGGGGATTCTCCAACATTCCCTGTGTGGGCTCTGCCTTGTTGAGGGCACAGGAGTTTCCCAAACATTCCCCTCCCTCAGCTCCATCTGAGGGATTGTTTTATAACCCCCAAATCCCTGTGCAGTTCAGGGGTTGGGATATAAAACCTGCTGGAGTTGAGAGAAAGCTTAAAATCCACAGGTAATTGTTGTGTGGGAGGAAAATATAAAAATCAGCAACACAAAATAATACTTAATAAATAATAGACAGGACAGGAAATCTTAACCAAACATGTTACAGGTATTTCAGGGATAAGAAAGAAGAGGAAGAAACTTAATGAAACCTCCCAAAGCAGCAAAGCAAACAAAGCCCTGGAGGGAGCTGGGGGTGAAAGGCGAGTTGGGAGAATTCTTTGTTTCTCTGTCCTTTGGGTTTTCTCTCACTCCTTCATCTCTTTAATCCTTCTATTTTCCAACAAGGCATTTTTCTCCTCACATTCCCTTGAAGGCAGCTCTGGAAATGTGTTTTTATCCCCTATTAAAGGAGTTGCTGTAGCAAGGGAGCAAAAACCCCTTCCCTGAGCAGCACCCGAGGAGGGTGAGCAGCTCCAGCCACGCTCTGGCACGTTCCTCGGGTGCTCCACCCACACCCAGCCCAGAGCCCCAGGTGAGCTCCCCAAACGCTGCTCCCAAGGCCAGAGCTCATTCCTGCTGGATAATAAATGGAAGCATAAGTCAGAGTTAGCACTGAGCAGATTGTTTGGGGTTGCAGAGACAGCAGCTGTCACAGCCTGACAGCTTTCTTGTTAGTGGAGCAGCTTCCCTGACAGGCTCTTTGATTGAAAACCCCTGCTCAGTGACAGCGTGGGGGGCTCATGTACATATGGAGCTCCTGGAGAAGGAGAAGGAGCCAGGAAAGGTCTCCAAGCTACTGCTCTGCATTAAGGAGAAGTGAATTTACACAAAGGGAGGGTTTGGTTTCCCCTCCCCAATAATCCTGGCAGGTGGGAGCTGAGGGGAACAGGACCATGGACACCAAGAGGTGACAAACTTGCAGAGTCACCTGCACGGGGGGGTCTGGCTAAAAGCAACAAAGCCCCACAAATCCTGGTGGCTTCCAAACACTCTCAGGAGAAGTTTGTGTCTTTGGAAACAAGTTTTAAAAATAAAACCATAAAATCCCAACTCAGTGTAACTCTGACAGAGGCTTCCCAGACCTCCTGCAAGCCCAAAGGGAGAGTTGGTACAGTCATATTAATTAAAAGAGGAACTCATTTACTCTGATTGACATTTCCTTTTCTCTCAGAGGCTCCACCTGTGTCCATGGGGTGGGCAGAGTTGGCTCCTGCCCCCTGCCCCACACCCAAAATACCTGTGCAAAACTCCCATCGAGCTCAAGGCCCACATGGGCTCCCTTGGGCATCCTGGCTCCAGCACAGCCCCTGCTTTGGACCTCCCAAACACAGGACCTGCAGCCTTGGGGCAAGGAGGTGAGTTAGTGAAGCAAAGGCACCTCAGGGGTCTGTCCTTGTCCTCTTCCCTTCCATCTGTGCTCATGTGTGAGATTGTCACACACAGGAATTCCTCCCTCCTCTGTTTTGGGGTATTGAAAGAGGTGAAGGCCAAAGGAGGGGTCCAGTGGAGGCCCTGAGATCATGGATTAAACCCCAGCACACACGTGATGCCGAGCTGGGCAGGGGCAGAGCCAAACCTGAGAGCCCCTGCTGAGCCCCAGAACCAGCCAGGGCTTCCCAGGGTGTCCCAGGGCCTCAGTTAATGTCCCTGAGACAACCCCTCAGATCCCAAGAATGCCACCCATTCCTGAAAAGGGACAACAGATCCCAGGTCAACCCCTGGATGCAGATGCTTTGCATGGAAACCAGGAATACTGGGAATTCCCCACTTAAGGAAACTGCTGCTTTTAAAATCCCTGATTTCTTCTCCTGCTCCAGACTCTCTTTGTGCCACCAGGACCTGCAGGTGCAGAAGCAGCACAACACCTGCATGTTGGTACATCTGATATTCCAGAGTTTTGGCCCAAACACACTGGAGATGGTGCATTTTAAGGGAGTTTTTCCAGCACTGTGAGCTGAACTCTTGAGTCTGGCCCTGAGTGTCCTGATCTTTGTGCCAAAGCAACACAGTCCAAGGTGTTCCCTGTCTTTGGGAAGTGTCTCAGAGCGTGGCTGTGCCTGAGGCACAAACCACCACCACAAACCCTTGTGTTTGCTCCACAGCTCCAAGGTCCACAAAAGGTCACTTCAGCCTCAAACCCCTTTGGTTTTATGTGAGAAGAGGCAGAAAACCTGAAGAGAAGCAGCTTTATGAATGATAAAGCCTGAGGAGTTGTGTGGGCAATTTTTCATTTCTCTGTGTCAACAGCAGGTTCCTCTGAAGGCAGAAAAGCAAAGTGGAGCTTCTCAAAGCCACCTCAGCTCTGATCTGCTGACACCACAGGAGACTCTGAGACCTCAGTCACAGGGCAAACCAGGCTGTGCCAACATCCCCACAGCCTTCCCAGGGGCTGGGGGCCCTGCTGGATGCCAAGGGTACCCGGGTAGGAGCCACCGTCCCACGTGGGCTCACGCTGTGCCCACACACTCACCAGCTGGGCAAAGCCTTTGGCAGAACCTTTTCAAACTGCAATCATTGGAAAAAACATTAAAAACATAATCAAGGGTTGGAAAGGTGCACAAGACTGAGCCACTGTCCATTCTCATCTCCTCCTGACCCCAGCTGGTGCCACCACTGCACTCAGGGCCCCTGGGACTGTCACCTCAAAGGCACTGCAGGGGACAGGGACGCTCAGGCCTGGCCCAACAGCACCCAGGAATAACACAATTCCCAGGAGAAATGCTGCTTTGCAGTGGGCTGACTATTAGGAGAAATATTTTAAGGAATTGTTTTTGCTGAGGAGTGGTCTGGTTACAAGGTTAAAATAAGGTTACAAGGTTACCCTCAAGCACCCACCCCTGGTGCTGCTGCCCTCCTGGTGGGAGCAGGAACGTGCTCCCTTCCATGGCTCTGGCTTCCAGAGGGGTGGTGGAATTCCACCCCTGCAGTGGTTGTTCACCCTCAGCCTGGCGGGGTGGAGAGCCAGGGGGGGCTGAGGAAAGCCCTCCTGGGCCCCAGTCCTGCCTGGGGCAGGTGCCCCCTCCCACTGGCAGCCCATGGAGCCCACCCTGTGCCCGATGCCCACCTTGTCCCCCAGCCCAGAGCACTGAGTGCCACGGCCAGTCCTGCCTTGGGCACCTCCAGGGCTGGACACTCCAAACCTCTCTGGGCAGTCCCTGCCAGTGCCTGCCCACCCTTTCCAGGCAGAAATTCCTCCTGCTGTGCCCCCTGCCCTTCCCTGGCCCAGCTTGAACTGCCCTTCCTGTGGTGCAGAGATCAGTGTCAGAGGACTCTTACATGGCAAACAGAGAACCTGAGGTGGTTTTGTGGCTTCGAGGCTTCCTTTGCCTCTGCAGCAGCACTGCTGGTGTTGGGCTGGAGCATCATCTGCTCTCCCACTGAAGGACTGGAGCTCCTGCCCGTCCTGCAGCCTCCCCTGGCACTGCCCACCCCAAGCAGCTGCTGGGGGGCAGGAGGTTCTCCCTCCCTGCTGCAGTCCCAGCACACCAGCCCTGCCCAAGCTGCAGCCCCACAGCCCCCGAATTCAAGTCACTTGGCAGAGCCAAGCAGAGAATTCCTTTGAGAAGGTGCCAAACCTCCTCCTCACCTGCTGGAGATCCTGAGCCCCAATGCCCAGCTCCTGCACACACAGCCCTCGCTCTGTGCTGCCCAGGCCCTGCTGATGGGCTGTGCTGGCACAAGCAGGAAGGGTGCCATCAATTCTGCCAGGCTTCAGTATGAGCAGCGTTTTCCAGAAATGTGCAGTAACCACCCAGCAGTTTGCAGAACCTCAGCACAAACCATCCCACCCCCAAAGAAATCAATGTTAATTTAGTAGCCAAATTGCACTCGAGTCACAAACGTGAACTGGATTGTTTTAATCTGACTTCTGAAATGTTAATAAAAACACCTGAAGGATATAACGTGACAAATATTCCTTTTATAAGAGGCTTCTTTCCCCACCAGCAAAAGGAAATATTTTCTTCAAAGCAACTACATTTTTCCCCACCCAACCAACTGAGACAGGTTTAATTACAAGACCAGTTTTTACTGAATTGGTATCAATTGTTCTTCATGAGATAGGACATCATGTGATCCACATTAGTGGTCTTGGTGATGGGAATATCTTGCAAATTAAATAAATATTTAGTCCTGATGTTGACTAAAAATAACAAACCCCTCCAAGGAAAACCCTGGCTAATTACACTGTGCATGAGCAAAAACTCCATTTTACAGAACAGCAGAAATTCTACAAAGCTCTTTATCTTCTGCAACCCCCCTGTTTGTATTTGCTCTGCTTTCACCTGCAATATTTGGCTGCCAGCCCCTGCACTGGGTGGGGGGACCCAAACCTAACTCTGCTGTTCCTGCCTCAAACCATGCTCAGAGTGCCCACATGGGCTGTGCAAACACCTCCTCTCCTTCAGCTGAGTGGGCTTGGCCTTCTCAGACACTCAACCCCCTGCCACAGAAACCAATCCCAGCACTTTCCTCTCCTCCAGCTGTGGGATGTGCTGCAGGAAAAGTGGCCTCTCCATCACTCCCTGACAGCCTTGCTATGAGGTTTTAATTGCAGGAATAGCTCACATGTAACAGCTCTAACTGCTGAGCCTGAACATCTGCACAGAGAATCCCCTTGCTGGGATCAGGTTAACATTGAACAAACCCAGGAAGAACAAGGCAGGAGATGCTCTTGCTGGGCTGATACACGAGCCCCACATTCCCTCCCTGCTGCCCTGCCTGGGCTGCACTGTCAGTGCAGCCTTGGGGAGCTCAGTCCACAGCCCCCAACAACTCAGCAGGGAGCAGGACTGTTCCCCCCAGCCAAAATCCCAGAATCTTCCGAGCTGGGAGGGGCCCAGCACAACTCCAACCTTCTGCAACCACGTTCACATTCAAAGAAGTGAAGGGAGGACACACTGTCCCTTCCCCAGGTGTGCAGCAGACCTGGGGAATGGAAACCCAGACCAACTGGGGAACCACTGTCCCAGCAGCTTCCCAAAGAAAACCAGGACACTCCTGGCACACAGGGCAGGCTGAGGTCGTGCCTTGGGCACAGCTGGGACAGGGCAGGTCACCCCTTGTGCCTGAGGACTCTGCCCCAGGGTGTGAGTCCTTGCTGTGCACCAGCTCCACCTCACCCACATGGCCCAGGGCAAGGCAGCTCACACAGGGCAGGGAATGTTCTGGAGTGTTCCCAGTGCCCCAAAACCCCTGGGCAAACACAGCCCCAGCCCCAACAGCCAAACAAACAGCCCTGGGCAGCCCCAGCCCCAGCCCCAACCAGCAACCAGGACTCACATCTCCAGGAGCCCCCGTGCCACTGAGGAGCCAAAAGTGCTGTTTTGGAAAGGCCAGCTGAGCATTTAGGAGAAGGTGTTTCTCTGAAGGCAGTGAAACCACATCCTGGAGTGCCTTTGGCTTCTCAGGTGGTGACTTTGGCACTTCAGAAGGACTCTGCAAAGGTCAGTCCTCCCAGGCTCTGCAAACAGGCAGTGGGAACTGAGGCTGCACAGTCAGTACCTGCAAATTGATCTCTGGAGTTACAACATTGGGAAGCACCACCTGATCAAAGACAGGCTGATCTCCAGGGTGCTGTTTTCCCACCAAGGAGAACATTCATGATTAAGTTTCAGGTCCCCTGAGGCTGTGAGACCCACACCCTGACCACAGTCATGACTGGGAACCTCTGGTGGAGCAGCCAAAGTGGTCCAGGTCCTTCCCAGGCTGGTTAACAACCATCAGGGCAAAAACAAGGAGCCACAGAAACATCTGCAACTGTTCCATACATTTTGGGTGTTGTTTCCTTTTAAAACAAGAAAGGTGTTACACTTATGGATCAAAATAAATTTATGTAGATTCACTGATTTCTGAATAAAAATGACTCCTGGGCTCCCAAAGCCAAAGCTGCCCCTTAACCTCCCAAGTCCCACATTTAGTCAGGGATATAAATATGGAGCTGCACATCTGTGGGTAGTACAAGTTGGAAGAATCAGAGTCTCTGATTTATGCTCCAGGAGAAGTCCCTCCTCCCCTCTCTTATATTGGAAGAAAGTGGAAATTAAAATTAAATTGCTCTGAGCAATTTCAGACTTGATGCCAAAGCAGAGGAGGACCAAGACCTTCAGAAAATATGTGGGCATTGCCTTTAGATGTAACAGTTTAATAATTTAACTGAGGCAATTCTCTTCCTTGAATCCAAACCCAAACCCTTGCCATGAAATGTTCTTCTGGGTCAAGAACAGTTCACAGCGAGACAGTTCCTGGGCAATCCAAGAGTCCAGGTGTGAGGAGCCCCAACAAGCACTGCAGCCCCAGAAGGTTCTTCCCCAGAAGGTTTAAGGTTACACATCCAGTTAGGACAGAGTGGCTTGTACAGTGTGTCTGATTTCAAAGTAAAATCAGAGCATTCCACACAACGTTATGCAAAGTGCCATAGCAACAGGAAGGCTGATTTGTAAGAAGTGCTGATGAGCTGAGCTGTTCTGCACAGCCCCAGCGTGGCCAAGGAAAACAAACACAGCACTTCAAACTCATTACAAGCCACTCACACACTCCTGCCAGAAAAAGCTCCCCAGCATAAAACACCTTCTTGACAAGGTTTGAAGGTTTGAACCAGCACAGCAGGGAGGGGCACAGGATCCACACAGGAGACACCTCTGGAGCAGCCTCAGTGCTCCCCAAACCAGTCCCACAGGGCTGAAAACCAGTGACAGAACTGGGATGTTCGGGGTCCCTCCGCTCTGGGCTTGAGCAGCACCAGCACAGCCCAGGGGAGAGGAACCTGCCCTGGGCACAGACACCAGCCAGAGGCACAGGGAAACTGAGAAAATGAGAAAAAAACCCCAAATCCCAAACTTAAATGGTTTGCTGAAGAACACAAAACACCTGAACAAAAAGGAAAGAGTAAATGAGGCAGAACCACTCCAAACAGAACCACTCCAGAGTCACTCCAAACAGAATCACTCCAAACAGAACCACTCCAGAGTCACTCCAAACAGAATCATTCCAAACAGAATCATTCCAGAGTCACTCCAAACAGAATCACTCCAAACAGAATCATTCCAAACAATCCCTCCAAACAGAATCCCTCCAAACAGAATTGTTCCAAACAGAACCACTCCAACCAGAATCACTCCAAACAGAATCCCTCCAAACAGAATCCCTCCAAACAGAACCACTCAAACAGAACCACTCCAACCAGAATCCCTCCAACCAGAATCACTCCAAACAGAATCCCTCCAACCAGAATCCCTCCAAACAGAATCGTTCCAAACACACAATTCGACCCAGGCAGTGACCACAATTCACGTGTTTATATTTCAGGTAAAGACAAGGAAAGAATAAAGAACAAGTACTTGAACAAACCAAACTGGCCAATTGAACTTCAAAACACATTCAAGGCATTCAGCCCAACAGACCTGGTGGGCCCAGAGCTCTCTGGTGGGTTCCCTCAGCACAGGAACTGTAATTCTCACCTCCCCAGTGAGCACTGACAGGTCCAGCCTGCAGTTTGCTGCCTGATGGGGTTCAGAAAGGCTGGGATTAAGTGATTGTCTTTTAATTTCATCAGAATGGCTTTTTCTTCTCCAAAGCCACCAGACTGTGATTCAGTAAAAGTCTGAACAATGCAGCTCTCAGAGAGCTGCCCAAGGAACAAGGACAGGAAAGCCAACCCTTGGCAGAAACTACCTCAGCAAAAGGGACTCCTGTAACACCACTCCACTTTCAGCCCCACCTTTGCTGGTCATTCAGACAGCTGAGAGTTTAAAGGAATTCCAATAAATGCCAGTTCCCTGGTCACACATTCCATCCTTCAGCCTCTCCACGTGGCCTCAGCTCTCCTGCAAGTCCCAGGATTCTGCAGCTGCCTTCAGGATTTTCTGCTCACTAACAGAGCAGAAGAGAATCAGTGGAGCGACAGGAGCACGTGGAGAGCTCCAGCCCAGCTTTCAGCTGACATATTAAATCCACACACTGCCTCATTCAAAGCAGGGCTCAATATTATAATCTATAAATCAGTGTTTGCCTTACAAAATGTAATGGAAAATGCTAAGAGGGTTTAGTGGTGCAATGAAATTGGATCACGTCTGTTTGGGCTTCATTTGGTACCACGTTCCTTCATCACCAACCAGCAGATTCAATGGCTCTTTTCCTTTCCTTCCCTGCCCCATCCTGTCAGAATTCAGGTTCTCAGGCCACCCTTTCTCAAAGGGAAATGAGGGAGACAGACATAGATCAAGTAGAGAATGTAGATTGTGCAATATCAAGCAGTGTAATGAAACCCCCTGTAAAGCCATTAGAGCTCTAACACACGTTTATGTGGGGGTGAAGCTGCTCAGCCAAGAAACTTGAATTTCAGCATTTCAAGCTGGTAATTTCCTTGGCCACGCTCAGGTGACTGAGCACTTGCTGATGGATGAGAGTCCCTGTTCAGGATTGTGCTCCTGCCCATGGCATGGGCACCACTCTGGGCTCATGGATCCCCTCCACTCACTGGGCACAGGAAGCCTTGATTCAGTGCCCAGCTCTCAGGGCTGCAGCAGAGAACACTCCCTTCACCAAGAGTGGCACAGGATGGAGCTCTCAGGGCAGCTCAGTGAGGACACCGATGGCTCCCTGTGCCCCAGGAGCTGTGGCAGGACATGGAACAGGACACAGGGATGGGACAGGGATCCCCCAGCCTCTGAGCTGGAGTGATGCTGCTGCAGCCCCCACTGCCCACACCCCACCAGGCCATTCAGGCTGCAGAAACAGAAGCCCTGGAATTCCAGGTCATCCCATCCACCCCGTGCCATGGGCAGGGACACCTTGCACCACACCAGGCTGCTCCAACAGGGACAGTGTCTGTGGGGGAGACACAACACTGATACCTCAAATATTTGTGACCAGTAAAGCTGCCACAGTAATTCTAAACCCACAAACTGTTACAAAGTACAAGCTGGATAATTGAATTTAATGAAAGAATATTAATTGTTAGAATGAACAAGAGAAATCATGCGCATTGTCTTTCCTCTGTTTTTTCCATTTTGGGGGGAAAAAGAATGTTTCACATCACACCAAGTGCTAAAGAATATTCAGCCCCAAGCTGAGAACCCCTTGGTGGTCCCCCATCACCCCCAGGAGCCCCACAGCAGAACCACAAGCCAGTAAAGTTCTTCTTCCTTTAGTGGGGCAACTACATGAAACACTTGCTGGGAATGTGTCAGATTTCCACAGAGCCTGAGCCCCATCTCATCACCCAAACAGAGTTTCTCATGTCCCTACAGCTTTGCACCAGCATGGCCAGGGAAATCAGGAGGTTCTCAGCCCAACAGCCACAGCAGCCACCAGAACCCGCTCAGAGAACGCCTCAAACCAGAGGGTTTGCACCTCAAACTCCTCACTGACACCAACCAACCCAGCTGGGCACAGCACAGCCCTTGGCCCTGGCACACAGACCCCAGCTCTGCAGGGCTGGCACTGCACAGCCCCTGGCACTGCACAACCCCCTGGCACACAAAGCCCAGCTCTGCAGGGCTGGCACTGCACAGCCCCCTGGCTCACAAAGCCCAGCTCTGCAGGGCTGGCACTGCACAGCCCCTGGCACTGCACAGCCCGTGGGACACAAACCCCAGCTCTGCAGGGCTGGCACTGCACAGCCCCCTGGCTCACAAAGCCCAGCTCTGCAGGGCTGGCACTGCACAGCCCCTGGCACTGCACAGCCCCCTGGCACACAAAGCCCAGCTCTGCAGGGCTGGCACTGCACAGCCCCCTGGCACACAAAGCCCAGCTCTGCAGGGCTGGCACAGCCCAGCCCCC
>JAJPCS010000248.1:108174-119607 GCA_021164005.1 Willisornis vidua nigrigula
AGGAGGAGGAGGAGGAGGAGGAGGAGGAGAAGGAGGAGAAGGAGGAGGAGGAGGAGAAGGAGGAGGAGGAGGAGAAGGAGGAGAAGGAGGAGAAGGAGGAGAAGGAGGATGCATCACCACAGCAGGATCAGAGGGAGGATGGGAACCCAGCAGGGAGGGGACCCCCAGGTGCTCAGGCTCAGGTCAGCCCTGCAGCTCTGGGACAAGCCCAGTCCTCAGCCCCATCCCAAGGAATTCCCGTGGCTCTGGACACCAAGGGACCCCTCCTGTTCTCCCAGCACAGACTATTTCACTGAGCAAAATGGTTCTGTAGTTACACTGAACACAAACATACACTGAACACAAATATACACTGAACAAATTCCAGATGAATTGACTCAATCCAAAGGCTCTTTCCCTGAATTAAGTCAGTTGGTAGAAATTTACTCAGTATTTATTCAGTATTTATTTTTGTTCTCACTACGTAGCCCAGACATTAGTAATGATTATCTAACATTTAAACTTGGAATTGCTTTCCACATTATTAATTTCTTCTCTCGAGCTGCTGCAGAACTGCCCCCATCGCCCAGAAACGGGTTTTAATCTTCATGAGTTCCAGTGACATGAGAAGTGTTTGTATTAATGGGGATTAATGGGGTTATTAATATTCATATTTTACAGACAGTTAACACTAAATTAAAGTCAAACTCCAACCTGCCCAGCAGTTTTGGGTACCTGAGCAGGGGCAGAGCAGCAGCCTCTGCTGCCAGAGTGCAGTTCCACCCTTTGCTCCCCACCCCAGGCAGAGATTCCTCAGCAGAAAATGCAGAGGCTTTGCAGCTGTTTCAGCCTGAGGTGCTGCTGGTGTCACTCTGGGCCTCTTCATTAACAGCAGCAGCACTTGGAGCAGAGCATTGTCCTACTAATGAGCTTCGTACCACGTTAAAGCCCTTCAGAGCTGACTCCAGCACAGTCTCCAGGCCAGAGAGGGTCTGAGCACCAGTTCCCTCTCAGGGCACCTCATTTGGCTGAGAAAGGGCCGAGTGAAAATGTGACTGTAATTTCAGCCCTGGAATCACAGCAATGGATTCAGTTTGTGCTCCCACAGTCCTGGTGGCACATCCCCCCTGGGACAAGGCCCCATTCCCAGCTGGAATGGCTCTGCTGCAGGAATCAGTGGCATGAGGGATGGACACAGTTCCCTGCACTTGTCCCTGGACATTCACTGGTTATTCAAGGCTCCCATAGCAAGGGATAAATCAAAGCTGTGCACAGGGATCACCCCCAGCCAGAGCACTCACACCCTGCTTAATTAGCCTCTCAGTGCCCAGCTAATGACTCTGCTTTGATGCCACAGGGCAACCCTTGCCATCTGAGGGCAGAATTGGAGCACTGGCTCACCTGGGCTGGGGACCAACAGACCTCACCAGTCAGAAACAAATAACCAGTTCTCAGTGGCACTGAGCACCTGGATTAATTTATAGGACTTTAACATGACAAAAGGTCTGAGCACATTCTGTTGGAGCTGCCAATGAGGAGGGCAAGGACTCCCTGTGGGACGTGGCCCAGGGGCAGGGTGGCAGGAACCTCAGCAGACCTGGCACATCCGTGGGTGTGCCCTGGTACCTTCTTTGGGCTGTAACTCCATCAGGAGCTCATTGGGGTTCCACAGGGAGAGAGCCACAGAGGCACCCTGAGAGCCCTTTGGGATGGGAACTGCTGCACCAGACACGTCCCAGAAATCCCAGACTGGAGGGGTTGGGAATCCCAGAGACATGGAATCCCAGACTGGGTGGGATTGGGAATCCCAGAGTCAGGGAATCCCAGACTGGAGGGGTTGGGAATCCCAGAGTCATGGAATCCCAGACTGGATGGGGTTGGAAATCCCAGATTGGATGGGGTTGGGAATCCCAGACTGGAGGGGTTGGGAATCCCAGATTGGATGGGGTTGGGAATCCCAGAGTCACAGAATTCCAGACTGGATGGGTTGGGAGGGAACATTAAAACCCAACTCATTTAATCTCCTGCCATGGGATCCACCAGCCCAGGCTGCTCCAAGCCCTGTCCAGCCTGGCCTGGGACACTCCCAGGGATGGGGCAGCCACAGCCTCTCTGGGCACCTGTGCCAGGGCCTGCCCACCCTCCCAGGGAAATGATGTCACTGTCAGATTATTGCCAAAAATCCCCCCAGATAATAAAGCCAATCAAAATACACCTCTGAAGAAAATAAAATCCTGCGGCACATAAATAATCATTTCCACAAGATTCCATGGATGCCAGGATGCCCACTGGGGTTGTTTCCCACCACACACCAACAGCTTTTTCCCATAAGTTATTGGAAACTTGGAACAAGAAGAGCCTTCTTGTTTGTGACAGGCTCTGGGGGTGTGCTGGAAGCAGAGCTGGGGAGGAAATAATTCCCCCCAGCTGGGATGGGGTGAAAGGAGCCCGGCAAAGGAAGCTCTAAAGCCCAGCAGGGTCCTGGGGCTGCTCCAGGAGTGCCCAAACACGGGGCAAGGGCAGAATGTGCAGGGCACAGACCTCCTGGGGCACCTCCATCGCTCCTGGAGCTGGGAATTACATGGGAAGGATGGGATGGGAGGGGTGGAACTGGTGCATCTTGGGGAGAGGATCAGAAATGGGGCAACTTCTCGGGCAAAGACACAAAACCCACCGGGCACAGAGCAGAGTCCTCTGACACCTGCACAGCTGGGAACACCCTGGGAATGGGGACCCCGGGAATAAACTCCCTGGGAATGGTGATCCTGGGAATGAACACCCTGGGAATTGTGAGCCTGGGAATAAACACCCGGGGAATGATGATCCTGGGAATAAACCCCCTGGGAATGGTGATCCTGGGAATGAACACCCTGGGAATTGTGAGCCTGGGAATAAACACCCTGGGAATGGTGATCCTGGGAATAAACCCCCTGGGAACAATGATCCTGGGAATTCTGGTGCAAAATCAAAGGATTTTGTGGAAACCAGAGAGGGATCCAAGGGCAGATCCACCATTCAGTGGGAAGTTGTGTTTTCGTGGGACAGAAGTGCCTGTCACAGAGTGCTGTGGCCACGGGACTGGCAGCTGAGGACACTCAGGGCAAAGACTTGGACATTCCCAAACCTGGGGCCAGGAATGTTACGCTGAGGAATTGCTGGGATCACACAGAGGGTTGGGAATATTCATGGAGAAAATACTGGAGTGTGTCAACAACGTCCAAGTCACTGTGAAAACACAACAATGTCTTTGCTTTGAAGTGTTTCTAACAGAAGGATTTTTTTTATTAAACAACCCTTTTATTGTGTAATGGGATGGTTTGTTAATTATAATTTCTTTTGCCAGGATCTATTTTACATGACAAAGCCAATCTGCCAACTATTAAGGAAATTTTCCTGTTTTCTCTTAAAGTTGATAGAAAGGGAAATAATATCATTTTAAATGCAAAGTGGGGATGATGAAAATTTCAGCCTAAACAAAATAAGAACATTTCTGAATCCTAAAGACAACAAACCAAGTAATCCACTGGGGTCAAGGGAATAACTTGCTTACAATTCTGCACTTCAGTCTTTGCTATTATAAAGCTTTATAAGTAAGCAGAAATTTGGCTATTTATTTTGTCTTCAGCTCCACTGGCCTTGAGGCAGCTCTGAAATCCCAGGCTCAGGAAGGGGCTGGGCTTATCCAGCTCCTCAAGTGCCTTCTTATCCATTCAAATCTGGGCACTCACATTCAAGTTCACGTCTCTCCTGTGAGATTTTGGTCTAATCTTTTCCTTATAAATGAACAAATTCACCTGAAGGGATGAATGTTAAAAACATCAGATGAAAAAACATTTAAAAAGGAAAAGAATGTTAAAATCTGCAGCAAAAGGAGAGATTCTGTGTGTGCATCTCCTTGAGCACAGCACCCAGAATGTACCCAGGGGGCTGTGTGTTCTGTTGGCAAAAATCCTGAGCTTTGATCTGAAGAGCTGGGATAAAAGACCTGGGATAAGTAGGTCTAACAGAGGTTGGAGTCATAGTATAGGATTGCATTGACAATCAGTGCTCTAAGGTTTCATTTTGCTGCAGTTTTCTCATATAGTGCCAAGGATCTTGTACCATTTGTTATCCTTGTTACTGCTCCACGAGTTATAACATGGCAGAAATTCCACCCTGGTAATTTCAGAGTTTGCATCGTGTGGCTCCTGCAAGGAAACTCCTCAGAACATTCCCAGGCAAGATCTGCTCCTCTAAATGAGCATCAAGTGCTGCATGACCTGGGCTTTAAGGGAACAACATCTGCCTTAGTCACACCGGGGAAAGGAAGAGAAACTCCAGGAATCACAGAATGGTTTGGGCTGGAAAAGGCTTCCAAGTCCAGATGTTCCCCCAGCACTGCCCAGGCCACCCTGCCCATGGCCCCAAGTGCCACATCCACGGGGCTTTGGAATCCCTGAAGGGATGGGGATCCACTCCTGCCCTGGGCAGCTGTGCCAGGGCTGGACAGCCCTTTCCAGGAGGGAGTTTTCCCATACCCTTCAGAGCTTCCTTTCAGATTCCTTACAATTCAGTACTACAGGACAAATCTCCCACTTCACTTCTCACTTGGTTTTTTTTTCATTCCTTTTCAGAAATTTTCCTAAATTAGCTCCCGGAGTTCTTTTAAAAACAGGCATTTGGTTTTGCTCCTTCCAACTGGTGGATTTGGCTGCTTGCAAATATCAAATATTGTCATCATCCTCTCTCTACCCTTTCCTAAGCCATAAAATCAAAATTAAACTGTAGGGGTTTAAAAATAAAGCAGGAAGTGCAGAGCCTGTGAGTGTGTGCAGAGTCTGAGCACTCACCACTCACACAGCACAGGAGAAGGAGCTGCTGTGGCAGCTCCATCCCCACACTTGGTCACTCTCAGTGTCTCTCCCACAGCCATGACCCCAGCACAGCTCACAGTGCAAAGTATTTCTCTTTTGCAAGTTCCCAGCTCATAAAACTGAGCCAAGATGGGCCCTCCAATCAATTCCACAGCAGAGTCACATCTCCCTGCACTGGGGATGGGGGTTAAAGAGATAACACATTATTATTTCTAATTTAACTAAATCACCTTTGCAAAGCAGGTGAAGTTTGTCACAGCTCAATAACAGACACATCAACAGGAAAGAGTCCCCAGTGACAGGGAAATCCTTAATGGAATCATTAAGGTGGGAAAAGACCTGTAAGATCATCAAGGCCAACTGAGAGCCCAGCACCACCACCATGCTCAGCACCAACCCAGGTTCTCAAGTGCCACATCCACAAACCTCCTGAACACTTCCAGGGATGGAGAGAGCCAGAAGGTCCCCCCTGAGCCTCCTTTTCTCCAGGCTGAGCCCCCCCCAGCTCCCTCAGCCCCTCCTGCTGCTCCAGCCCCTTCCCAGCTCCCTCAGCCCCTCCTGCTGCTCCAGCCCCTTCCCAGCTCCCTCAGCCCCTCCTGCTGCTCCAGCCCCTTCCCAGCTCCCTCAGCCCCTCCTGCAGCTCCATTCCCATCCCTGGACACGCTCCAGCCCCTGTTTATCAATGGACAAACCACAAAAGGGACTGCCCTGGGAGTGCTGGGCATGTCCAGGACACTGCTGTGTGTTCTCCAGGACAACCTTTGGCTGCTTCTGAGGCCAAAGGAACAGACCAAGTACTGGGTTTCTCTGACAGACTCTCCAGTTGTTAAAGCACTTCAGGTTTGTGCTTTTTTCCTCTTTCATCTGCTTTTCCTAGAGAGGTATTTCCACCCCATTCCTGTTTATTCCTGCCTGTAACTCAGCCTTGGGAGGGAGTCTCCCTGCCAGGAGGTCATGAGCAGCTTTGGCTCAAGCAGAGCTGGCCACAAAGGCTGCAAAGCAGAGCCCTGGGCACTGTCCTGGGGGTGGTGCCACCTCCCAGGGCTGGCAGGAATGGAAAAGCAGCCAAGGACAGACTCGCAGCTCCCTCTGAGCAGCCTGGGAGGGAAGCACAGCAGCAACACACTCTGCAGGTCCCAGGGTTCTGCATCACAGGAGGAAATGAAAGACAAAACAACCCTCTGTGCTATCAGCTCCTCCAGCATTAAATATGGAAATGGAGCATGAAGTGTGGAGCTCCTTTTACTGCAAATATTCCATCAAAGTCCTCCCAAGTTTTACTACTGAATCTTCTTGGAACTCCAACTCCATTCCTGTGTGTGCTTGGCCTACTTTCCCTCCTACCACTGGTGCTTCTTCAAAGAGAAGAAGGAGCGTAGGAAGAGGCTGACACAGAAAAGGAACAGCAAACCTTAAAAACAACTCCCAGAATTACTGCTCTGGATTCATGTTATCTTGTATTTCATTACAGTGAAATCACAGACTCATGGAATGGTTTGGGTGGGAAGGACCTCAAAGCCCACCCAGTGCCACCCCTGCCATGGGCAGGGACACCTCCCACCAGCCCAGGGTGCTCCAAGCCCTGTCCAGCCTGGCCTGGGACACTCCCAGGGATGGGGCAGCCACAGCTGCTCTGGGCACCTGTGCCAGGGCCTGCCCACCCTCCCAGCCAGCAATTCCTTCCCAATATCCCACCTGTCCCTGCCCTCTGGCAGTGGAAAGCCATTCCCTGTGTCCTGTCCCTCCATCCCTTGTCCAAGTCCCTCTCCAGCTCTCCTGGAGCCCCTTTAGGTACTGGAAGGCCACCCTGGAGCCTTCTCTTCTCCAGGCTGAACAACTCCACAGAACAGATTCTAATGCCATTGAGGAGCTGTTTATCTGCAAACATGGTACAAATATTAATAACTGGAGCCCTGAAGCCTTGAGTGAGGTGACCCTCACCCCAAATCAGCCCTGGATTCTGGAGGCACACACGGACATGGGGACCACGCTGTGCCTCCAGACCCACCAGCAGCAGAAGGAGCTGCAGGGCAGGTCTCACTCTTCAGGAAACCTCCAAATTCAGCCCAGTTTCCCTTTGTTTCACTCTTTAAACGTTGACTGGACTTGACAAAGGTTTTGGCCAGATTATGGTGGCTCAAGGAGGGTATTGAGTGTGTCAGAGGCTCCAGTCAGGCTCAAAGAAGGTGCTGCCCTGTCCCTCCCACAGGGCTGAGGGGACACAGATGGGACTCTGAGCAGCTTTCAGGTGTCCTCTTGCTTTGTGCCCTCAATTAACCCCAAACTTTCTGGGGGTCTGTTCAAATGAAATTGCATTTGGATAAAATAAATGTAATTAAAAAGGGAATAACAATTCAAAAGAAAAGTATCCCAGGCAGTTTTGGTCACGTCCTCCACTGCAGCTCATTCCAATACAAAGTGCAGATTCCACCTCCCTAACCCAGTGAACTCCAACCCCAGGGTTCAATCAATCATCCACAAGTTTTCTCTTTGCATTAGATTATAATTTTCTTTAACCCAAGGAGTGGGTTTTTGTTTGGGGTGGGGTTTTTTGCTTTATCCCATCCTTCCCCTCCTTCTGCCCCTGGCATTGCCACTTCACACAAGAAGCTGCTGAAAGACACTCTGGACTCTGCTGAAGGCACCTTTTGCAAGACTCTCACGGGTCACAAAGCATCTGATTCCACCTAATTCCAGTGTAACAGAACTAACACACCTCAGAGCCGAGAGGAAATGACGGTTTTGTGCAGATCATTCTGTGCCTGCAGATTGCAGACGATGGAAGTTTCAGGCTCATAATGGAAACTCAGTTGCAGCCATGACTAAAGCCCCTCCAGCACGGCAGGATGAGGAGGTTCAGGTGAGCACAGCCCTGCTCCACTTCAGGTAAACCCCTCGGAATTCCACGCCTGGGAATGAGCTCACCCACTAACACAAACATTGCCATGGTCGGAGCTGCTCCAGAGGGGGAAAAGCCATTCATCCATATTTCAGAGCCAGGGATCCCCCACAGCTCATCTGAATGCCGGGAGAGATGCAGATGTGGGAGGAATGGAATGAATGGATAAAACCCACAAACCCCGGGGAAAGCACCGGCACAGTCACTAATGAGGCGTTAATGAGTGGGGAAGGGCAGCTCCGGGGGTGCTCCCTAATGGAGAGGGCGGTTCTTGGGGGGTCTCCCAGGGAGCAACCCCCCCGCCTGCCTCCCCCTCCAGAACTGTCTCTCCAAGCCTTTTGCTCCCGGAGCTGAGCAGGGACAGGATGGGAACAGTGGCTGGAACCAGCAAATTCACTTCATAAAGAACTGACACCCTTCTCAGTGCCAGCGATTTAAGAGAGTAATGGATTGTCCCTTTGAGCTGCAAAGTGGCTGTTAGATGATTTTAGAAGTCTTTTGCATATTTATTTTGTCCCACTTTAAATAAATTTGGGGAAGATTTATCTCGTTAGCTCCAAATGCAAGTCCCTCTTGGCCTGGCTGAGGAAACAAATTACACTTCGCAAACATTGCAAAGACTGAATCAATACATTAATATTTAGGGGACATTAAGGGGGTTTATTAAACAGAAAAAGGGCCCTGAGTATTACTTTGGGAACATGTTTAAATAAAATCCCGAGGTTGTGCTTTCTGACTGAATCTATAAATGGCATTTCCACAGACAACTGAACTCACATGCACCAGTCGAGTGCTGGTGTCTTACAGGAATGAGACGATGCCGGGAGGGCAGGACAGGAGGGACAGCCGGGTCACACCACGGGCTCTGTCCCCAGAGGTGGCCCAGACCTGCCCAGCATGGGCTGCATTCAAATCAAAACTAAAATGGGAAGGAACTGGTGGGAGAAAGGTTTAGTGTCACTGATTCCCCAGTTCTGGCCTTTTGGTGCTGAGGGAAAGCACTGGTGGAACCAGGAGTTGGGATCCTGCAGGATGGAGAAGTCAGAGGGGGAACAGGGGGCAAAAAGGGCAGCAGAGTGGGGGGTGACAGTGTGTGTGGATCTCTTAAGGTCTGAGGTGACTGATGGTGCATCCTTAAGGACCAGAGAGCCCCCTGTACAATGTGGGTGCCTCATAACCTGCAGAGTCTCTCCATGTGTGTGAGGGGAACTCCTGACCAACCGTGTGCTGGCAGGTTGGGTACAGCAGCAGATAAAAGTGAAGCTGTTACCAAAAATCAAGTCCTTTCTCTTGGGTGAGCCTTGTGATCCCAGTGCAGCCTGAGCTGGCTCTGCCTCCTCAACCACCACTAAGCTGATCTACATTACCCCAATAAAGGGTGACCCCAACAGCAGAGACTGGGGAGAGTTGGGGACTGGGTGGCAAAGGAACAAGACTCTTACTACACCCCAAAGGCTGAACCACAGACCCGTTCCAGTTGTGCATCCACGACAGACCCAACACACAGCCCTGAAACACCCCCTGCTCCAGACAGGCCAGGGGATGTTGGTGCTGCTGGCACAGGGGGTGCTGGTGCTGCTGGCACAGGGGGTGCTGGTGCTGCTGGCACAGGGGCACCACCACACTCCTCCTCCACACTCAGGGCCACAGAGAGGTCAGGTCCTCAATTCTGGCATTAGGGACAAGCCTCACTCCTCAACATCATGGTTAATGGGACATTGGGAAGGAATTGCTGGCTGGGAGGGTGGGCAGGCCCTGGCACAGGTGCCCAGAGAAGCTGTGGCTGCCCCATCCCTGGGAGTGTCCAAGGCCAGGCTGGACAGGGCTTGGAGCACCCTGGGCTGGTGGGAGGTGTCCCTGCCCATGGCAGGGGTGGCACTGGGTGGGCTTTGAGGTCCCTTCCTCCCTTCCAAGCCAAAGCAGTCTGGGATTTTGTGCCAGCCCTGCAGAAGTGCCCCCTTGGGTGGGGTTTGCTCTTCCTCCCTGGGAGCCACACAAGTGCATTACTAAACCCTCATTTCACTGTGTTCAGCAGAACAATCTCTGTCAGAGGAGTTCTTTGCCCATCTGACCAGCACTTGGCAGCTGAGGTCCCTCTGACATCCTGCTGTGCCCTCTGTGTCCCTGGAGCCCCAACCCTGACTCCTGAGCTGCCCTTTGTGCCCACAGTCCAGGAGCATCACCACCATGTCCTGCCCCGAGGGCCAGGGCACTCTCAAGGGCAGTGCCAAACATGTCTGAATATTTTTGCCAGGTGAAAGAAAAACACAGCTTGGAGGAAGCAATTTAGACCTTGGTAGAATAAATGTCATATTAGAAATGGCAAAAATTGCAACCTTTGGGGGAAAAATGATAAGCAACAGGGTGTGGAAAGAGGGATTTCAATCTTATCTTTTCCTGTGGCAAACATCTGATGTTTCAATCATCTGCAGCTCATGACTGTGCAGATCAAGCATCTGGCACTGAGGTAGACTGAGTTGATTACAAGCTCCTATCATCTAAACTTTTAATTAATTACTTCGTAATTCTCACTTCTTTTTAATAAGGTCACTGAAATAAAGGTAACTGGATTACCTTCCTCTCTTTCACACAGGGTTTTTCTCACAGATGTAAATGTGGGCTAAAGATACACTTTCTGGTTTGTTTTTTATTAACGACCTCAATTAATTTCCTTGGCACAAAAAGGAGTAATGGTAACAAGCACCAGTGATGGAGACTGAGCTGGTGGTCTCCTTGAGGTGATGCACTGGCTGTGGGATTTGGGCAGGGATTGGGCAGACTGAGACTCCACCTGCAGCTCTGCCAGAGGCTCCTGATGGCATCTCTGTGACGGGCAGTGCCAAAGCCTGCCTGGGCCTCCCTGACCCCGGATGGGCAGCGATGGAGAGGCTGCTGCTTCCCTTGTTCACTGCTCGTGGGGCTGGTCTGTGTCTTACCCATGGAAATTAAGGCATCTTTAACCTATTAAAATGTGTTTAATTACTTCTATGAATATGAAACTATCAGCCCAAAAAGCAGAGAAGAGGATATTTAAAATAGCAGCTCCTGGCAAGGCAAGGCAAGACAGGGCAAGACAAGGCAGGGCAAGGCAGGGCAAGGCAAGGGCAAGGCAGGGCAAGACAAGGCAGGGCAAGGCAGGGCAAGGCAAGGGCAAGGGCAAGGCAAGACAAGGCAAGGGCAAGACAGGGCAAGGCAAGGGCAAGCTCAAGGCAGGGCAAGGCTCTCCCACCCACGGAGCTCCCTGAGACACACCTGCTCCCCTCTGCTCCTGCACTTGCCTCCTCAGGGTTCAGGAGACAAACCAAGGGGAGCAGGGACAGCACAGGGAGCAAGGGCTTTAAAGGAAGGAGAAATCACAAGTGACCCGTTGACTTCTTTTGTGAACTCCTCCAGGGCTGGGGATGCCACCACTGCCCTGGGCAGCCCGTGCCAGTGCTGACCACCCTTTCCAGGCAGAAATTCCTCTTGCTGTGCCCCCTGTCCCTGCCCTGGCCCAGCCTGAGGCCGTGCCCTCTGCTCCTGTCCCTGTGCCCGACCCCTCCACCCCCAGCTCCCCCCTCCTGGCAGGGATTGCAGAGCCAGAAGGTCCCCCCTGAGCCTCCTTTTCTCCAGGCTGAGCCCCTTCCCAGCTCCCTCAGCCCCTCCTGCTGCTCCAGCCCCTTCCCAACTCTGTTCCCTTCCTGGACCTGAGAAGCACAAACA
>JAJPCS010000248.1:131317-149474 GCA_021164005.1 Willisornis vidua nigrigula
ATGGTGCTGTCCTCAAGTGTCCCATCCCCAGACACCATTCCCAGGGATACGAGAATGGTGCTCTCCTCAAATGTCCCATCCCCAGACACCTTTCCCATGGACAATGGTGCTCTCCTCACCCCCTCAGTGTCCCATCCCAGGATGCCACCCACCCAGCCCATGGCCTTGGCTCTGCCCAGTTTGGGCAGAGCCACCACTGGCCTCAGCAGTGCCCAGACTGGTGCCCTCACAGCCAGATGTGGGGTGGGAGGTTTGACCCATCATGGGAGACATTGAGGTGAATCAGGTTTAATCCCCACTTGTCAGTACAGAAACTCAGCCCAGCCCAGCCCAAAGGAACCAGTGGGAGAGGAAAGGCCAAGGGAAGGTCCTGCTCTGGGGACAGGAGTGCAGAGCAGATCCAGCCCAGAGTGGGAATGGGGTCCCTGCCCCACACGGAATCCTGGGGGGCACGAGGAACCCACTGGAGAGGCTCCTGTGGGGCTGGCAGAGCCCTGGCAGTGGGGGCTGGCAGGGAAGGGGCACAGCTCGGCCCCAGATGGGAAATCCATCTCCCTTCTCCCTCCAGAACAGGGACAGAACCTCCTGAGCCTTGAGTGTGCCTCTGGTGGCACATCAGAGCAGTGAAGCCCCAAACCCTGTGCCCCCCATGCCAGTCCTGCCCTCCAGTGAGAACCTCCATGGCACTGACCATGCCCTGCTCCGACACTTTGGAGCTCCAGCCCCACACTCCCTCCACAGAACTGGCAATCCCAAAGAGGGGTCGGGGCATTCATTGCTCTCTGGAGTTCATACACCTTTGATTTTCCAAGGACATCAACCAGCCTTTCCATCCTGCCATAAATGACTGTTGGGAGCACATTTGCACGTGCACAAAGATTTTATACACCCCTTGGGCAAACTGAAGATCTGGGATGGTTTCCTTGTTCCTTTGAACCTGAACTTCTGAATGAAACCCAGAATGTTTCTATCTGGCACAGGTTCCTCAGTATTTGAATTTACCTGTAACTTCTGGGCTCTGTTTCTGTTGCCAGCATAAGACTTGCACATCCTTCCTTCCTTTCCCAGTTAATTTTGCACCCAAGGAGTTGTGGTTGCTGCTCAGATTTGCCGTGCTGGGAGGCTCTTGGTTGGCCACTGGCAACCCCCCCAGATGCTGAGATATTGTAACTCCCATTTCAGTGGTGATTGTGCCCAACACTCACAGCTGGCTCCCCACACTTCATTTGTTAAAAACTCATTAATAATGCAGCCAGCGGGGGTGAGGCCCTGAGCAGCTGCAGAGCCTCCCAGACAGGGCAGAGCTCCTGGGAACGTCCCCAGCTCAAGGATGGCCCAGAAAAAAGCAGATTTTAAAAATAATCCTCTAAATAATGATTTGCTTGGCAACCCCATGCCCCTCCCATTGCCATGTGCCCACTGGCAGGGTCCCCACTGCCCAGAGCCTTTGGGAAGGGGCAGACTGGGAGGGCCAGAAGTGCTGCCCTCCAGGAAGGGACCCCTCTGGTTGGTCACTGCCAACTCTGCAAGCAGGAACTGGGGGATGAGGAGCAAAAAGCCATGTTGAGATAAAGGGTTTCTGTGCCTTTTTAGGAGTGCTTGAAGAGGCAGCTGCTGCTTGTTGTTGGGATACAAACCACAGTAACACTTTTAATTGTAAATGTGATAAAGACAATGAATTATAAATGCTTTTAAAGGACTATATTAATGAATGTGGGGCATGATACAAAATTTAATTAGAATTTTAGGCCTTTAAGGATAAAGTGAATTAACAAAAAGGCTTTATAATGAACTACTATAATATATGAGCTGGAACTGAAACAGATTTGAAGGTATTTGGGATAGTTCCTGTATGGAAGAACAGCCATTCATGGGCTTGTACTTGGGTTTGAACACAGGGAAGGGCCAGTTCCTGCCTGCATTTTATCTGAATATAACCCTTTATTTATGCATCTTTATAATGCAACCAGAGTAATGGGAATTCAGGAGTTATACAAACAATTTGATTAATTAGGTAGAGGCAGAGCATGTGCTGAGTTGGAAGGACCCCCAAGGACCACGGAGTGGAGCCCCTGCCCTGCACAGGACACCCAACAACCACAGCACATGAAACCAAACTCAGCTCCAGGGCTGGGAGTTTGGTCCCTACAGAGCTCAGGGTCCTTCAGCCTCTGCTTCCAGCTCTGCTGGGAACCTCTCAGGGAGTGGAGGTGACCCCAAACCCCACCAACTCTGAACAAAGCCCAACACACACAGAGTCCCCTCCTGCTCTCTGTCCTCACCTCACCCTCCACACTTTACAGCCCCTTCCATCAGAGAGTGTGTCCTTCAGGGAGCCCAAGACAGCTTTGGGAAGTGCTCACACAACACATCCACAAAGGACCCACCGGGTTTGCAGAGACTCATGGAATGGTTTGGATTGAGAGGGACCTCAAAGCCCATCTCATTCCCACCCTTGGGCAGGGACATCTTCCACGATTCCCAGATTGCTCCAAGCCTTGCCCAGCCTGGCCTGGGACACTGCCAGGGATGGGGCAGCCACAGCTCCTGGACAGCAGGACACAGCTGGGCACAGCTGGGCACAGCTGGGCACTCAGTGCTCCAGGTCTCCCTCTCAGGACTGTCACACACCAAGGACAGGGGGGTTTAATTTTGTTTTATTTCAGGCTAAATATAAAGTCAAAGAACTTCAGAACTTCCAACTTATGATTAATAAATTACATAAACTAAAATAAACTAAAGTAAACTATATAAAGTTTTTTAAGTCAATCCTTGTTTTTTCTTTCTTTTCAAGTACCCAGAGAAGAATGTTGTGATAGCACAACATGGGATGTATTTGAAGGCACTGCCAAGCTGAGGTGACATCACACTGCTAAGACTCTCCTCCCATCCCTGTCACGTTCTCCCCAGCCTGACATGAGAATGAGCTGATACAACTTGACCTACTCACTGGAGGGGAAATATCTCTGAAAGGAGATGACTCTTCAAAGTACCCAAACAGACAGAGATCCAGTGCCTGACATTTCAGGACAGATCCAGTTTGAACTAACCCTGGGAGGGTTCATCCCAGGTTTGCTGTGGCACAGGTGGGTCTTCAGGTAAAGAGGAATTTCTTTTCTAAAAGGTGTGTTTTAGCTGAAAAAAACCCCCTGACTGGACACACAGTCAGAGCACACCAGAATAAATGATCATTAATGGTTCCTTCAAGGCTTAAAATCTGTAAATCAGCTCCATGGCAATAGTTTTGGTTCATTTTGCATTAATGTCTAGTTTGGATCAGGTGTGAACTCCAGAGGATCTCCTGGAAACTGCCCCTGTCACCTCTGGGTTGCACCAGGACAGGCCATGGGGCATCTCAGCTGCTCCTGAAGAGACTCAGCTGGGCCAGATGGGACCCGATGACTTTGGAGTTGGGACTCCTGATCTTGGGGACCTTCTCCAGCCTCAGTGATTCTGTGGTTCCAAGAAGCTCAGGATGGCCTGCAGGGCCCTCCCCCAGCCAGTGGACACGGGCACAAGGGACTGAGCTCAGACACCACAGCAGCAGCTGGAACACGTGCTGTGGACTGCAGGTCCTCTGGACAAGCTGCTCAGCTCCTCTCCCACATGGCCCATGACCTGCTAAGGCACCCAAGGACCTCAGTAAGCCCAGAGAGTCTGAGGGCAGGGCAGGATGGGGTGGGGTGGCACCGGCTCTGAGCAGCTGGTGAGGGCAGGGGGACAGCAGGGATGGCAAGGAGAACACAGAGAGTGTCTGAAGTGCCCCAGGGAGCTCCTGCAGTAATTACACCACAAGTGCAGCCTCGGTGTTTGGGTGACCTGCCAGCCATGAAACATTCCTTGAGGAAGACCGTGGGATGTGACAGCTCTGGCCAGAGCCACCACGTCCTCCTGCCCAACACAACCTTCGGGGATGGCAAAGTGCCAGACACAGGATGATCAGTCTCTGTTAAACACTCTCAGCTTCAGAAAATGTCTACTTGTACCTCGTTCAGAATCTGTTGTTCCTCCCAAATGATGCTGCACTGCAAAGAAATAAACACTTCACGTGGAGAGCCCTGAGCCAACAGGAGTTGGGAGCCCAGAAATCAACAGGGGGATTGGTCCTTAATAGCTCTTAAGTGCAGTTGCTGGAGACTAAAAGCCATTTTAAAAGCCTTCCCCACAGAAGCACTAATGTGAGTGAAGCCACAGAAGGAAAACCACCTGGGCAAGAAAGGAGATTGTCTGAGCCAAAGGGCTTTTTGTTTCCCTGAGAAAAATAAAGGAGAGAAGTAGAGAAAATGACAGAACCCAGATGTAAAGCCTTTTAAGCTTCCCAGGGCACCAAGCATGACCCTGGGAGCTCTGAGGGGAACCAGGGGCACAGCAGAGGCCTCCTGACCTTTCCTTTGAGAGATGGAATCTTCCAAGGAGGGGTCCCAGCTGTGCAGAGCCACAGCCACAGGTCTCCACCAACAGGCAATTCTGTATTTCCTTCACTGAGAGGGAAAGCAAATGTGCCACACTGAGATGGTCATGGCCAGCCTGAGGAGGGACAGTCTGTGGTGGCCAGTGAAGGTCACAGCATGGGCAGCCCTTGGCTGGTGCCAGCCCTGCAGGAGCTGCTGCTCAGAGCTGTGTCCTCTGGCTCTGCAGAGCCAACCACGGTCACCTGAGGCTTTGCACAGGAGCTGTCCTGGCCCTGAGCAAGCTGAGCTGAGCTGAGCTGAGCTGAGCTGAGCTGAGCTGAGCTGCTGCACACCCAGGGCAGGCTCTGCTGGTCTCACAAAATCCTTTTGCCTGTATGGAAAATGCTTTAAAACCTTCTCCTGAGGGGCTGAATTGGCTGCTTTGGTTGGTTTGTCTAAATTCTGCAAGGCAGAAGTGTCTGTGCTCCCCCTCCTGCTCCCCATTCCCAGCCAGGCTGTTCTGGGATATGGGCTCTACATGAACAGCCAAGGACAATATAAAGGCAATTCCAAGAGGTTGCAATGGTTTCTTCTTGGAGACAGCAAAGAGAAATAAAGGTGTTCTCAAATGACCAGAACAGCTTTTCTGGTTGTAAAAATACTCATTAAATGGGAGAATGGCAATTCCATGAGCACAGAGGAATGAAAGATGAAGACACCATGGCCTGGAAGGTGGGATGGCACCAGGAGGGTGGAGCTGCACAGGCACCCAGAGCTGACCCTCACCCAGAGCACCAGGCCTGCTGCTCATCCTGCCCTGGCAGAATGTTCAAGCACTGATGTCTGAAAATGTCCCTTTTAAATCCATGGGATTTTTGAAAATTGGGTCCTTCCCTTCTGGGTGTTTCTGTTCATCTTCCCATCCTGGGGCAAACCCACCTATTTTAGGCCACTTCAGTCTCTGAAGAGCAGGTTCTGCCCATCCCTCTGCCAAAGCCACTCTCCTGCCTTCCCCTGCACTTGGTGCTCAAGGCTTGCAGCTGGTGCTGCAACATCCCCAAAGCTCAGCACAGCTCCACACACCACCTGAGTGTCCTGGGAAATGAGCTCTGACCCCCCCCAGGGACAATGGAAATGCCATTTTGGGAACAACCTCTGGAAATGATGCTCTGCCTCCACCATGGACCAGACAGCTCTTGGAGTGACTCTGGGCTGCCAGAGGGCTCTGGGTTTTGTTAGTGGGTTTCTGTTGGGTTTGCACAAGGCAAACAAGATGAGATCCAGGCAGTAGCCAAAGCTCCTGGCAAATAATTTCTCCCTGCTGAAAAGGAAGCTCCTCCTCTTGTGGAAACAGCACAAGAACAAAACCATGGTTACAGCACTTGCCTTGGGTGTTAAACAGGACAACCCTGCAACACTTACATCTCTAATCTTATCAGGATCAAACCAGAGCAAAGGATCAAAGCAGGGATTAGGAGGGGAACGAAATCCCATCCCTCTGCAGGTACAGGGGGAAAGGTCTTATTATTGATTAGGATGTAGGATGGGGTTTACTTCACTAATTATGTTCTATTATGTGAGCCTTAACAACCACAGTGGCCTCCTGAAACTGCAGATTTCAAAGCAAACACTTGGAAATGACCTGCCCACTGTCACCTGCTCTGCAGCAGCAGGAGGGGAGAGGATGGCAGGGGAGGATGGGAAGGAGGGATGGCAGGGAAGGATGGGAGGGAAGGATGGGAAGGAAGGATGGGAAGGAAGGATGGCAGGGGAGGATGGCGGGGAAGGATGGCAGAGAAGGATGGCAGGGAAGGATGGGAAGGAAGGATGGGAAGGAAGGATGGCAGGGGAGGATGGCAGGGAAGGATGGCAGGGAAGGATGGGAAGGAGGGATGGCAGGGAAGGGTGACAAGGAGGGATCTGAAGGAAGGATGGCAAGGAAGGATGGCAGGGAAGGATGGCAGGGAAGGATGGCAGGGAAGGATGGGAAGGAGGGATGGGAAGGAAGGATGGGAAGGAGGAATGGGAAGGAGGGATGGGAAGAAAGGATGGGAAGGAGGAATGGGAAGGAGGGATGGGAAGAAAGGATGGGAAGAAAGGATGGGAAGAAAGGATGGCAGGGGGGAATGGGAAGGAAGGATGGGAAGCACTACTGCCTTTCCTCTTTCAAACTCTGTTATATCAGGTTTCTCTGAAAGGCAAAGAACTATGAAAAAATTGAAAATAAAACCGGGGGAAAAGGAAACCCAGGCAGGTTTTGGCAGTGGTGCCACGGCAGAAGTGACTCAGTCTCCAGCCATCAGCACTCAGCATGTGCTGCATCTCCTGAGACCAGCTGGGTGACCAGATGAACAGCCCAAGCTTTAACCAAAGGGCAGCTGGAGCATGAACAGGTGAGTCCAAGATTTCAGCTGTGCCCCCTCCCTGAGCTCCACAGGCTGCACCTGTAGAACTCTATCCCATCTGGCTGCGAACACACCTGCCCTCCACCTCAGCCTCTGATCTTTCCCAGCTCAGCCACGTGCTGCTGCTTCCTGGGGACAGTAACCTGAGCCTGGCACTATTTACAGGCACCTTTAACAAACGTTTTAGTTACAGTTGCCCAGTCAGGAACAGGAGCCAGTCAGGAACTCACTGCCCTCCCGAGTCACTCACCTGTGGCTGTGCTGAGACTCAGACACACTCCAGCTCAGGAGAGAATTAAACAGTGGGATAAAGGGGATAAAACCTCATCCCCCAGGAGCTCCTGGGTGCACCTTGGGCTGCTGCTCCAAGGCCCAGGAGGAGGAGGGCAGGGGGAGCCCTTGCACCCAGGGACAGAACTGTCCCACCTCACTTCCCATTCCAGTCAAGGCAGAACCAGGAAACCAAAAGATCTCCAGTTTAAGTGGAACATGTAAAGATGGAACAGAATCACAGAATCATCAAAGTTGGCAGATTTCCCTGGGATCCCCTCCCAGTGCCTGGGGACACCTCCCACTGTTCCAGGGTGCTCCAAGCCTGGCCTGGGACACTCCCAGGGCTGGGGCAGCCACAGCTGCTCTGGGCACCTGTGCCAGGGCCTGCCCACCCTCCCAGGGGAGAGCAGCCAAGGCTCTACTGAGATGAGGACAAGTCCCAGCAGTGCCCAGCTGGGGGAGAGGCAGAGCAGCCCCACAGAAAACCCACCGGGCAGAAAAGCACAAAATGCCAAACAAGTATTTGTTGTTGCTCAAAATGCAAGAACAAAGAGTTGTCAGAAAATAATTAGAGAGTAGGTGCAAAAGAAAGGAAAAAAAGTAATTTTTCACATAGTGCATAATTAAAGTGTGAAACTCATTACCACAGGATGCTGTGGGAGCCAGACACATAAATGGATTTGAAAAGCAATTAGACAAATTAATGGAAGAAAAGTCCATCAAAGCCTATTAAACACAAAGACATGGATAGGACTATTGACACAACCCTCAGCATCAGCCACCAAAACACCCACCCCTGGCAAGGCCATTGATTCCATAAACATCCCCCAGGACAGGGACTTGCACCAGTTCTGAGGCACAGACTCGTGTCCAGGTTTGGCTCTTGGGGAGCACAGGAGGGAAGTGCCACAAGGGCTTTGGGGTTACAAAAAATACAGATGCAAAATCAAGCCCAACAACTTTAAGTCTTATTTCAGCTGAACAAAGGTTTGTATTTCTGATGAGGGTTTTTTGTTCTTGAAGTCTACATCTGATTTTCTAAGCAGTTACATTGATTTTATATTATATACAACTAAAACTTTATACTGTAAAGTGAAAATTATTTTTTTATAGATCTGGGACATAAAAATTTTCATAGATTTTTCCTTAACATCGATGTGGTGCTGATTAGAGATAAATAAAAATGTTTTCACATCTGGGGCTGTGCCCACTTCCCTGGTAAGGCCAAACCCTGCCCAGGCTGAGGGGGCACCTATTTAACCAGTTTGCTGGTCTGAAGGAACACCAATTGTGCTCAAAAGGCACCGAATTCTGGAGGGCAGTGAACATTTGAATTGCAGATATCATTGATTTGAAAAACATAAAAAGTGCAAACCACAAACTGTGAAAGACCCAGAGCTGAGTAACTGCAGCAAGTCTGGATAAATCCAGTTAAAATCAACTGACTGGCAAAGAGATCACTGGAAAAAACCCAGGAAAAGGGAATGGCCTGGGGTGACTCCCAGGAGGAACTGGGGCAGCCAAAGGGGCTCCTGGTGCTGGTGCTGGGGAAAACTGGGACCAGCAGCAAATGATCCAGGGCTGGGGCTGCACAGAGAGCTGGAGCTTCCCATGCCCCAGGAGGAACTGCTGGAGAGAATTCAGCAGGAATTTCTGCCTGGAAAGGGTGGTCAGGCACTGGCAGGGGCTGCCCAGGGAGGTTTGGAGTGCCCAGCCCTGGAGGTGCCCAAGGCAGGACTGGCCGTGGCACTGAGTGCTCTGGGCTGGGGGACAAGGTGGGCATCGGGCACAGGGTGGGCTCCATGGGCTGGCAGGGCTTTGCCAAGGTGGGCATCGGGCACAGGGTGGGCTCCATGGGCTGGGAGGGCTTTGCCAAGGTGGGCATCGGGCACAGGGTGGGCTCCTTGGGCTGGGAGGGCTTTGCCAAGGTGGGCATTGGGCACAGGGTGGGCTCCAGGGGCTGGGAGGGCTTTGCCAAGGTGGGCATCGGGCACAGGTGGGCTCCAGGGGCCCTCAGGGATTCTGGGACACAAAGGGCTCACAGTCCCAGCCAGCCCTTGCCCAGGATGTTCTCCATCCTCAGCCCACGGTGTGAGGAGGATTCCCCTCTGTGTCATTGCAGAACAGACATGAACCTTTACTGTCCAACCTTACAGGGCTGGCCTGGGTGGCTTTGAAAGGTCCCTTCAGCCCAAACCACCCTCCAGTGTCCACCCAGGAGCTCCTCTGCCACCTCCTGAGGGTCACACTCTCCCCCAGAGGAGCTGCTGAGTTTGCCCAAGGACCACTTTGGGATCCACAGCCCCGGGGGGAAGGTGGGAAGAACAGGCAGCACAAACCCCCCAGAGCTCCTGTGCACACACTGCAACACTCCCCCTGTGCTCTTCTGGCTATGAAAGGCTGGGCAAGGCTGGATGGAAGGAGCTCTGACAGAAAACTACCACACTCTGACTGCTCCTGGTGCAGCTGAGCAACACTGGGTTCAATCCTTGGCTTCCACAGCCCATTTGTTTGGGGTTTTTTATTAATTTGTATAATTTTTTATTTATTGGTATAAAGTTGTGTCATCTGGTTTGAAGCAGAAGGACTTGGGCACATAATACATAAAAATTCCAGTGTGGTACAATTTTAACTTCTGGGATGGATGTAAGAAAATTAGAATTCCATCCAGCACTGAAAACAGGTAAGACCCAGATTTGTGCCCCCTGAAATGCACAGTAACATTTGCAGCCTGGCTGATGAGGCCGAGCTGCATTAATTAAATTGAACTGGAGCCTCGTGGAGCTTTCCAATAACTTTTTAATTAGAGCTTAATGCTGCTCCCCAGCCCTGACAAAATTGAAATTTCTCCTGTAATGGCTGTGTTTGATATTCCACCTTCCCTTTTCTCCCCAGACACTCCCAGGAGCCAAGAACAGCAGCCCAGCAGCTGGGACTCCAGCAGGAGAGCTTTGGGCAATACAACACTCTCCTGGTCTCCCTCCAAAGCAGAGCTCTGCTAAGGAAAGGCTCCTGTAACCTCTCAGGCACCTGCAGTTGTGTGTCCACCTGGAGGCCAGTCCCTGGGAGTCAATCCATGGAAAAGGGAATTTTCTGGAGAGCCAAAGCACTTTCCCAGCTCCTGCTTTGCCTGCAGAGGTGGCTGTGCTTGTGTCACTGTCTGTGCCCTCTGTCCTGGGGCCAGAGACAGTCCTGGAGCTGGGAAGGGCTGGGAACATTTGGGAGGGTCCCAACTGCTCTAATGCCCAAGGGAGGGTGGGAGGAGGAGGAGGGACCCTGTGCTGGGCAGTGGCCCTGGCACTGAGCACTGTCCCAGCACTGGCACCTGCAGGGGCACAGAAGGGACAATGGCCTTGAGATGGAGGGTTGAGTTAGATTAGAGGTGAAGAAGAAATTCTTCCCTGAGAGGGTGGGGAGGCCCTGGAATGGATTCCCCAGAGAAGCTGTGGCTGCCCCATCCCTGAGAGTGTCCCAGGCCAGTCTGGGCAGGGCTTGGAGCACCCTGGGCTGGTGGGAGGTGTCCCTGCCATGGCAGGGGGTGCAACAGGATATTTAAGGTTCCTCCCCACCCAACCAGTTGGGATTCTGTGGTTCTGTGGCTTCCTTATGCTGGCACTGGAGATGTCCTTCCTCCTGCCATGCCCCTCCTGGACTCTCCTGGAGCAGATTGGCACAGCTTTGTCCATTCTGCCACCCCCAAATCACTAATTTAGAATTCCCACAGTGCACAGGATCTGCTCTCAGAGTGAATGAATTAGTCCTGGTTATAATCACCATGAACATCAAATGAAATATGAATATGTTGGTGTTTTGGGGCCCTTTCCCATTTCCACTCCAGTCCAGGCAGAGGGCACAAAGGTGGCATTTAGGGCAGACAATATCCCATGTTGCAAGGCACAGTTCTGAGGTGCAGGACCCCTCTGGGTCTCACGGGCTGCCGTGTGACCTCACAAGGCAGGGCTTTAAGTGACACAAAGGGTGGCATTTCAGTTTTGTTCTCTGGAACTGTTCTGTTTGAATGGAATTCTTTCCTAAAGAAACTATCAAAAAAGGGGTTCAGAAATGCCATTTCTAGCACTGCAAAGCTTTGATTTCCAATGCACAGATTCCAGCCCATGAGCTTTAGAGCCTGGACCTGACAGGCCAGTTCCCTGCCAGTCCTGGAGACCACGGGGTAAATTATCACCACCAATTAACTTGGTGCAATTAAATCTGGTTATACCATCAGTGACCAGTCAGGTAGGGAGAAGTGAGCAAACCATTTCAAAAGACTGGCAAAAGTCTTTCCAAATTATTACCAGGAGTTTCAGAAAGACAAGAAAAGCCGAAATATTCCTCAGATGCAGAAATGTGACACCTAAACCTGAACTCTTGTTCCAAGAGAGTCCATGAAAGAAGCCCCACGATTTCTGCTCTGAATGGAATGACAGAATTCCCTTCCTGACACTGGCAGGAATGACAACAGCCTGGATTCATCCTGTCCTTCTGAAACAAAGCAGCAGTTTGTACTTCCAGTGCTCCTGGTGGATTGTTCAGTGTCATGGTGGGGCTCACCAAGGTAGGAAGAGGCTCTCCCCCAGAGGGTGGTGGGCACTGACCAGGCTCCCCAGGGCAGTGGGCACAGCCCCAAGGCTGCCAGAGCTCCAGGAGGGTTTGGATGATGCTCTGGGGCACAGGGGGGGATTGTTGGGGTGTCTGTGCAGGGCCAGAAATTGAACTCCATGATCCCTGTGGGTCCCTTCCAGTTGAGGAGATTTGGGATTAACAGGACACAGCAGTGGCCACGTGACAACCTGGTTGGTGTTGGCTGAGCTGGTTGTGGGTGCAGGGGGTGGGAGGAGCTGGTGGAGCCCATGGAGCCCCATCAGACACAATGAATGGCCTTTCCCCTGCAGCAGACTCCAGAATTCCAGGTCTCTGAGCCAGGACTGTTCCCAGCACCCTTTAGCCGTGGGCTCTGTGACCCTCCCGTGGGTGCTGCCCCTTCCATGGTCCATCAGGCCCTCCATGGATTGCATGGAAGGCACAGGCTGTTGGAACAGAGAACCCAGCCCTGAGCAATTCCTCTCTGGCTGATGGTCTGAAGTAATTAGTCCACTGTCTGTTCTTTTCTGCAATTACAATTATTAGCAAAAAATATCATCTTAATAACCCAAACAATGCAGCAGGGATGCACTTTGTGTTCATCAGCCCAGAACTGACAAAGCCCAGCCCTGGGAGGATCCCACTGACAATCCTGCCCATTAACTGCCTGCTCCTTGCTCCTGACATCAAAAATAAAGCCTAATTTATTATCTTCCACTCAAATATTACCCAAATTCACCAGCTGTGGGGCTGCAAGAGCAGCACCAGGCAGGGGAAGTGCTGCCCACAGCACACCCACGTCTTCATTCCCTGATCCCAGCAAACCAAGGAACACACTGTTTTCTTTCCAAACTTTCCACTCTGCATGGTGGGCACTGAACTTTTCTGCCATGGCAGAGTAAAGCCTCTCATGTGCCTTCTCACCCTCCTGCAGGGCCAGAGCACCAAATTAATCAGCTCATTTACAGCAGGGAATCGATGGGAATGGACAAGAGCTGAGTGGGGAGGGAACATTAATTTTATATCATGAGGCAACTCAATAAACACTGAAATACAACCCAATAAACATCTTTATACACAACACAACCACAGTGGGGGTATTGCACACACCTCACCTTCTACCAGGTAATTAGAAAGAGAATTCCTGCACGGAAAGGACACACTCTGCACGTCCAGAGCAAACTCTTTCCATTGCCAGGTGCTGAACACACAGTCCCTGCTCATTTCTGGTCCTGCTTTAGTACTTTTCAGCCAAGGAAATGTGGGAGCTTGGCCTTGGCAGCCAGAGCAGAAGAAGAGAAGGCAGAGTATCTCCTGGGCAGGTGAAGGCCAGGCTGGAAGAGCCTGAGCCCTTGGGAATGAGCAAACTCCTCACAAGGCTCTTGGGCAACCTAAACCCACAAACTCCAGGCTCTGCCCCCAGGCCCTTGTGTTCCAAAGCTCTGGATTTGGGGTCCATCCCACCTTTGCAGGGCAGGGTCTGGCCCTGGCTGAGCTCGTGCTCCACACCTGGCCTGGGGCTCTGACCTGGCAGCAGGAATTCCTGCCCCTGCTCCCCCTGCCCCAGCCCTGGGGGTTCCACACTCAGACCTCAGCGCTGGGTTCACAGCCCCTGGCTCAGAGGGGCCCCTTCCCTCTGGCACAGAGGGCACACCATGGCCCAGCAGGAGCTCAGCAGCTCTTTGCAGTCCCTCAGGACCTGCTCCTGTTCAGCACTGAGAGCAGAGCAGGGCAAGGCATTTGCCCAAAACTTTATGTGCCTCCCATTATCCTGGAGTTCATGTGAAGGTGGTTCTGATTCATTCCTGGCAGGCTCCAGGATGCCAAAGGGACCCAAATGAATCCTCCCACAAGGCTAATTTGGCTTGGCAGCAAAAGGATGAAGACGGAATCAAATCTAAGCTTGAGTGGAATCTTACGGTCAATAATACATTATTTATGGTTTAAATTAGTTTCTCACGTATGTCATTAGCATAATTGCCCTGGTTTGGGCCAGGTCCAAGCATGTTTGATGATGGAAATGAAACCAAGGCAATCACACTGCCTTTGCCTGGCTGGTGATGAATCCCACCCTGGTGTTCCCAGGATTTGGGGTGTGGAACTGCACCTTGCAGGGCTGGGGGGAAAACTGCCCATGGCAGGGTTGGGGGAATAACTGCCCAGTGCAGGGCTGGGGGAACAACTGCCCAGGGCAGGGCTGGGGCAATAACTGCCCAGTGCAGGGCTGGGGGAATAACTGCCCATGGCAGGGCTGGGGCAATAACTGCCCAGTGCAGGGCTGGGGCAATAACTGCCCATGGCAGGGCTGGGGGAATAACTGCCCAGTGCAGGGCTGGGGCAATAACTGCCCAGTGCAGGGCTGGGGCAATAACTGCCCAGGGCAGGGCTGGGGCAATAACTGCCCAGGGCAGGCCTGGGCGAATAACAATCTGGGGGATGTGGTTTCCTGTGGCACCTGCTCCCAGTCCTCTCACTGGTTTGGGGCTGGTTTTCTCTTTGGTTTTGCAGGTTTTTGTCCTGGAAAGAACAGTCACCAAGTAATACCTAAAGCAAAACTCCCCAACCCCTCTTTCCCAGCTGCCTCGCCTCAGCCTCTTCCAGCAGCTCACACCAATCCTCTGCCAGGGGCTGGGCTGTCACATGTCCATCCCTTCTCATTTCAATCCTGGGCTCTCACCACCCCATGGATTCCTGCCCATGCACCAACAGTCCCTCTGCATGTTGCCACTTCTGAGACTAAAGGCACGTTTGGTGTAAAATCACACCAGGGGGTTGTCTTTGCAGAGAGACCTGTGCAAGTCCATGATAAGCTCATTGTTTTCATCTCCCTTCCCCATTTTTTGAGGACTACTTCCCAAACTGAGACACATGTGCCATTGGCTGCACCTCTGCAGGGTGAGAATGGCAGATCCAAAGGGATCAGCTGAGGACACACAAACCTAAAAGCCTCGTGCCTTTGGAAGAAAGAAATTGCAGCTATTTTTGAACCATCAGATCTCTCTAAATGCAGTTCAAAGACAAGAGGAAAGGCTTTGGACACGCTTTGAGAAGGACATAAAGATGAACTTGTTAAGGCTCTGATGGCTCTGAAGGGCTGACACGGAGTGAGCTCCCCCAGCACCAGTAACTCCCCATCAAAGGTCACCACTGTGTGATGCCAGGCTGGGCAGACACGGGCACAGGTTGGGCAGGCACTGGGACAGGCTGGGCAGACACAAGGACAAGATGGGCAGACACTGGGACAGGTTGGTCAGACACCGGGACAGGCTGGGCAGACACTGGGACAGGCTGGGCAGACACTGGGACAGGTTGGGCAGACACTGGGGCAGGCTGGGCAGACACTGGGACAGACACAGGGACAGGCTGAGCAGGCACTGGGACAGGTTGGGCAGACACTGGGGCAGGCTGGGCAGACACCGGGACAGGCTGGGCAGACACTGGGACAGACACAGGCTGGGCAGACACGGAGACAGGCTGGGCAGGCACTGGGACAGACACAGGCTGAGCAGGCACTGGGACAGGCTGGGCAGACATGGGGACAGGCTGGGCAGACACTGGGACAGACACAGGCTGGGCAGACATGGGGACAGGCTGGGCAGACACTGGGACAGACACTGGGACAGGCTGGGCAGACACTGGGACAGGTTGGGCAGACACTGGGGCAGGCTGGGCAGACACTGGGACAGTCACAGGCTGGGCAGACACGGAGACAGGCTGGGCAGGCACTGGGACAGACACAGGGACAGGCTGGGCAGGCACTGGGACAGGCTGGGCAGGCACTGGGACAGACACAGGGACAGGCTGGGCAGACACTGGGACTCCTTTGCTCTCTGGGGGGTAACCAGAACACCAGACCCAGGAATTCCAGAGGGAAGGCTTTGCTGACTCCAAACTTTGCTCCCCACTGGGCAGACTCACACATTTTCTGGCTGTTTTAGTGCAACACACACAAAAAGGCACATTTTCAATCAAGAGTAATTAATTTAAAATTAGTATTTTGAGGCACTTAATGCAGCATTTGATCCATGAAATGTCATGAAAAGCCACTTGGCCAATTATATTGAAAACTACCCTGCAAAATAAATGTAATGGTTCCTGTGTGGATGAAATCTTTAATTCTTGCATGTGATTCCACCCAAAATCCCAACCTGCAGTCTCCCTGTGGCCACCCAGCAAATGTCTCACAGCAGAGAAGGTGTCCCACAGATACTCTGTGCCTATGAATGGTTCAGGAGCAGGTTAGAACATCTAAAAGGCTGCACTGCTCAGGTCTTTGGCACAGGGATTCAACCTTGTGGATTGGAGAGGGACTTTTCCATGTAAAATATTCTTCAGTTGTCCCAAGAACAACTGGCCGTGGCACTCAGAGCTCTGGGCTGGGGGACAGGGTGGGCATCGGGCACAGGGTGGGCTCAGGGATCCTGGAGGGCTTTGCCAACCTCAGTGCTTCTGGGGTCTCACCAGGATCACAGCAGGTTTTGTTGGCCAGGACTGGATGGCCTCACTCCACACACCTCTCAAATATCCCTGGGAATTATGATTTGTGCAAGTCTGGTCTTGCACTTCTGTAATCCTTGTCTTTCAGTACAGAAACAACCCCAAAAGCACCGACAGTGTTTGGGTCCTGCTCCAAACACTCCCTTGCCCAGGAGAGCAGAGTGAGACCAAACCCCAGTGGCCATTTCTATATCCTCATTCCAGCCTCATTAATCGCATGTGCCTTAATTGGGGCCTGAAACTCCTACTGCTCCAGGGCCCTTCTGCTCACAGCCTCGTGCCAGCTCCACACCAAGGGTTGGGGCAGGTGCTGAGCATGGCAAGGGGCTGAGCAAGGCTGTGCCAGGCTATGCCAAGCTGTGCCAGGCTGTGCCAGCCCAGTGCTCGCTGTCTCCAGGCTGCTGGTCCCACCATCCCCAGCTGGGGGTGGCTGAGATGCCTCTTTCCCCATGGAACACCTCCCTGGCAGCAGCCCCTGTGCCTGCACCTCCGGGCAGTGCTCCCTGTGCCCATCAGTCCATGCCCAGGTCCATCCTGGCCAGGTCCATCACACCAGTACCCCCCTGTGCTTCTGCCACCGAAGTGCCACCTGCAGTGCCAACATCCCAGACCTTTCAGCACCCAGCCTTTATTTCATGGCTGCCCTGGCCCAAATGAATCAGACACTGCCCTCCTTTTTAAGGACACTGCTTGGCTTCCTTCCAGAGCCTTTACACGTTTTTTTCGATACAAGATGAACTGCCCTTTTATTCTAAACACTGTCAAACGTTTGAATTGCTGCTCTGCATCCCATCATTTATCTCCTCCTGAATCCACAGCCATCACTGAGCCTGCAGCACCACTGTCATCTTCGTTCCTTCCCTGCACAACTTTACCCTGGAACAACTTCTTTTTGTAATGGAATCATTCAAAAGAAAAATTCCAGCAATGCACATTCCTCATTACTCACAAATCAGCAACTTGCCAGAACGGTCCCAAGCAGACACTCAGTAATTCCAATTCACTGGATAAATATAATTAGTAGCCTCACATCGTTTTCAAAGGGCGTTGGCATCACTTTGCAACTCATTGAGGGGACCAAAGACAATCTGTCTCAGAAATCCTCTCTCAGTAACTGGATCTGAAGAACAGTAATTACAGCAATTGGTGCAGGTGAGTGGAACATCTCGGGGGTGTGCTGGGAGTGGCTGCCCCTGGCTCAGCTGAGAGTCCCTGTTGATCCCTCTTTTAGAGGATGGAAGTGGAGGGCTCAGGGCTTGGCTCTGGATAGAGGCCAAATCTATGGACTGTCCAATCTGCCCTTCTGCCCATGACCTGGCCCAAATCCCACCGGGCACAAAGATGGACCAAGGGAGAGCATCAACCTGCAGCAGAAGGGTTGGCAACACAAACCAAGAGCTTTCTGAAAGCCACAGGAGAAATGCTGCAACTGTCCCAACTTCCACAGAGACTGATTTGCTTTCCTGGTGTTCACATAAACTGCAACAACCCTTTATCCTCCCTTCCTGCCAAACCAGGGGCAGAAACAAACTGCAGCAATCCTTTAACCTCCTTCCTGCCAAACCAGGGGCAGGACCTGCTGAACCCACCTGCCTGCCCCACCCACTGGCCCATCTCCACTAAACCCACCAGAGGGACAGGAGGTGCAGTGAAGAGAACTCCAGGGGAAGGAGAACAGAGGCCCTTGCAGTGGTTCCAAACTGCAGAAGGCAGGAGCCCCTCGGCCCTGGCAGCTCCTGCAGACAGACAGTGTCCAGCTGCCAACACAGCAGGTGTTCTGACAGCTCAGGGCAGGAGGGCAGCACCAGCACCTCCTGGGCCCAGCAGCTCCAGATCCCGCATCTCCCAATCCCCTCATCTCCTGCTCCCAGCTTCTCTTGACCTCAACACCTCCTGAGGCCACCATCTGGCTCCAGCACCTCCTGCCCTCAGCCTCTCCTGCCCCCAGCATCACCCAGTCCTAACACATCCTGGTCCCAGCCTCTCCTGCCCCCAGCATCACCCAGT
>JAJPCS010000248.1:159632-173655 GCA_021164005.1 Willisornis vidua nigrigula
CCACCTCTCTGCTCCAGCAGGGCCAGCCCAGAGCACCTGGCACAGGGCTGCGTCCAGAGGGTTCTGCAGGATCTCCAGGGAGGAGACTCCACACCCTCTCTGGGCAATCTGTCCCAGTGCTGAGTCACTGCCCAGCAAAGAAGTTCTTCCTTGTGTTCAGGTGGAGATTCCTGGGCATCAGTTCCTGCCCATTCCTCTTGTGCCATTGCTGTGCCCCCTGAGCAGAACCTGGTCCATGCTCTGCCCCCTCCCTGCAGGCACTGCCAGCCATGGGGAGGTCCCTCTAAGTGTCCCCTGCTCTGCCCCCTCCCTGCAGGCACTGCCAGCCGTGGGGAGGTCCCTCTCAGTGTCCCCTCTGGAGGCAGAACAGCCCCAGCTCCCTCAGCCTTTGCTGCTCCCAGAGATGCTCCAGTCCCTTCAGCATCTCTGCAGCCTCTGCTGGACCAGCTCCAGGAGCTCCATGTCCCTCCTGTCCTGAGGAGCCAGCGCTGGGCACAGCACTGCAGATGTGCCCCCCAGGGCTGGGCAGAGGGGCAGGATCCCCTCTCTGACCTGCTGGCACTGCCCTTCCTGATGTACTCCAGGATCCCACTGGCCTTCTTGGCCCTTGACACTGCTGGTCAGGGACAGTTTGCTGTCCACCAGGACCCCCAGGTCCTTCTCCCAGAGCTGTTCCAGCAGGTACCCCCCAGCCTGTGCTGGTGCCTGGGGTTATTCCTCCCCAGGAGCAGGACTCTGCCTTTGCCTTGGTTGGATGTCAGACAGTTCTCTGCCCAGCCCTGGGAAGACAGGAGTGACTAAAGCAGGAGTTCTCCCCGCACAGAGGCAGTGCCACGTTTGCCACCCTCCTCTCAGACACTCCAGCAGATCTATCAGAACCTGCTGAGTTCAGCTGCTCCAGGAGCAGAGGAGCCCCCAGCTCTGGGCTGCTCTCATCCAGAACACTCTCAGAGCACGGGCAGACTGGAATTCCAGGGCTGGAGACTGTACAGATCCCTCCCCCTCCCGCTGGGGACCCCCCGGCCCCTGTTTGTAGGGAATGGCTTTGCACACACCGGCAGGACCTGTGGTTTAGCAGAGGCTGCAGGTCCCAGTCCCAGCGGGATAAACCTCGTGCTCATTCCCAAAGAAAGCCTTTGCAGAGCTGCTTTAACAAAGGGAATGGCTGTGCTCCCCCTGCCAGGGGTAATTCCTGCTCAGTGAGCTCCCATTTGCTGGATGGCAGTGCAGGAGTCCCCCCCAGCCCGCAGTGACAGCACCGGGGCTGCACCGGCTTCGGGCAACCAGAGCCCACCAAAGGCTCCTCTCACAGCTCAACACACGAGTCACTTCCAATCTGACACAACAACGTTGTTTCCACGTGGAGCTTTTCTCCTTTCCTTTGAGACAAAGAACAAATCCCTAACGTAGGAAATTGTGGGCAATACCCTGAGCTGGTTTAGGCACGATATTGCCAAACAGTGAATTAAAGCAGAACTAAATTTGGCTGATTTAAGTTGACCAAAGTACTACATTACATCATTATTACTTTATAATATATGCATCTATACAAAAATATATAAAACAGGAAGTAACATTTCAGTGATACAACTTCCACTTCTAAGGGATAAGGAGAGGCATGAAGGGGTCATGGATAAGGAAGGGACTGTCCTCTATTTTTTGCAAATGTACCGGAAAATCTTAATGTGTTTGGAGCCCCTCAGGCTTCCATCCCGCTCCAACCACCGCGTGCGTCCTGCTTTCTCCCTCCTCCTGCTCCTCTTCTGAGTTTCTGTCTTTAAAAGAGATACAGATCGAACATCCTCCACCGGGAGCGCCTTTGCATGCTAATGCGACTGTAATTAACGCCATGGCTAATTGCCTGCAGGCAGAGGGAGCTCTGGCTCTTCGAGCGCAGCTCCTGGCTCAGACCTCAGCACAGCCCAGATGTGGGATATCCATCCCAAAGACAGCCCGGCATTCCCGGGAATTCCTCCTCAGGCTTTAGTTGTAGAAATAACACCTGGTCATAGCAACGATTCTAAAGAGAACGTTTGAAAGGACCGATGGAACTTCACCCAACGCCTGCAGGAGACACCTTTGCCCAGCACAAAGTGTTCTCTGTGACACACAAAGGGACAGGATCACATTTACTGCCCGGGGGGGAAATGTCATTTTTTATGTGCAAATTTTGAGCAGAAACGGGCTCAGAATCTGCATTTCAGCCCATTTCCCAAATGTAAGTGAAGTCCTTGTAGCTGCCTCAAGGACAGATGGCAGAGAGAGGGGCTGGGGCTCAGCCCAAATGCTCTCCATCAACCAACCCCATGGCCAGGGCACCAAAAATGAGCCCCAAAGCTGAGCAGCCCCTGCCCCTGGGCCCACTGCAGGACACAAAACTGCCCCAGAAACCTCTCTCGGTTCCTTTAAAGGCTGCAACTTGAAAATAATTACCATCACTTGTTGTAAACTTGTGAAGATGAAGGGGATAACTTGACATGAATCATGGAATGAAGGGTTGGAAGGGCCCTTAAAGATCATCTTGTTCCAATCCTTCATTCTCCAGGCAGTCACGAAGCCCAAATACCAAAATCATGACAATCACTTCATCCTGGGACGTTCAGAAAGCCCCATTGCAAAACTCACCCTTTGGTTGCATAAAGTCATCTCTGTCCTGAAAACACCCCACCCCTGGTAGTCGTTGCAGGGACAAATAACAGAAAGCCCCTGGAGAAAACTAAAGCAGCTCTTTGATCAGATATGGCAGAAAACCTGCCATGTGCCATTAGTTTGATGCAATGTTTGCACTGAAGGCACGAATTAGGCAGGGTTTGGCTGCATGTGAAATAATGTAATCAGAATTATGAAACACTTTGAGAGGGGAAAAATAACCCTCCTCTTATAGAAGATTTTTCCAGGTTGAATTAGGATGAACAACAGTTTTAAAATCATACCCCAAATTAAGTGGATGTACTCAAATGAACACATCTCATCATGTCTGTAGCTGTCAACGTGTCTCTAAACAACTGCTGTAAACCCTGTGCAGGCACCAGAGCTCTGTGTGAATGTCATTCCCCCAGATGGACACGATGTCGTGGCTGCCCCATCCCTGGGAGCGTCCCAGGCCAGGCTGGACAGGGCTTGGAGCACCCTGGGCTGGTGGGAGGTGTCCCTGCCATGGCAGGGGTGGCACTGGGTGGGCTTTGGGGTCCCTCCCAACCCAACCCAGTCTGGGATTCCATAATGCCCTCACTCACTGTTTACTGTACACTTTAGTACCGTTTGGTTTGACCTCTGGGCCACCTGTACTCACATTTGAGCTCTGTTTGATGTTCCAACAAGCAGAGGAAGAAGCATTTGCAGTTTGCTGGAGGTTAAACACACAGCCAGAACAAAGGAGAAGAGCAGGGAGATTACCAGCAATGATTACAGAGCACCACATAATCGCCTGGGATTACCGGGCTGAATTGCATTAGAGCCTTCACAGCACAGCTAAACCTTGGGAAAGGCAGACACGTGCTGCAGGAACAGCTGGGGAACAGGTGGGTGCTGCAGACAAAGAGTGTGGCAGCACAGCCATAAATCACAGGACTGGCCCGTCTGACACCCCGACTCCATCAGGCAAAATGAATTGCCAGGCACAAAGGGTAATAAAGAGAGGTGCCAACAAATAGTCCTGTCTGCCAGTAAGAATTTGAAGTTGAAATATAATCACACCCAATATATGACAAATAACACCAGACAAGGTCTCCAGCAACAAAGGTAAATAATAAATGTATGTGGAAGGAAGGATTTACTCTGAAGCTGGGAAATGAAACCAGAGAGATGCCGTAAATATTGTCCTTTCCAGCTGATGACTAATTTGTCAGACAAATAACTTAAGGTTTCCCTTGGATTTGCTGAACCTGGAACCAGCACATCCTGTATCTCTGAAGTTTCAGAACAGGCTCTGTGTTTCCTGCCAGTGGCCACCGTTGTTTTGAAGTGAATGGTGTGTTTGACAATTAAATGATGAGTTAAAATTTAATTATGAAAACTATTTCAGATAGGACAGGTTATTCCCGTGTTGGACCTTAGAGAAGAAACAAGGGAAAGGGGAGGCTCTACATATGAGCAGCTTAGGGAGGAGCCCAGGCTGAGATGTGTGAAACTAAACAGCTACACAAGGGATTTCACTCATGATCTCAACCACTGCCAGCACAGAACTGCAAGGACAAAAATATCACTCTGATAAATCTTGCTCTTCAAGTTTAGTTCAAGACAGATAAATTTATCTCTGCCACATGGCTATGACTTTTTCCAGCTTAATTATTATTATTATTATTCACGTTTGAGTCTCATTGGTTCCATTACAAATATTTAAAGGCAGTTCTGTTACATGTTGAGTTTTCTTGGTTCCATTACACACATTTAAAGGCAGTTCTGTCAAAGTGGAGAAGTGCCTGTGCAGGACAGGGATGTGCCTGCCCTGACTCTGCTGCACTTGTCAAACACCCCCCTCTGGCAGTGGCTGTGCTGAACAAAGACCCAGGGCTGGCTTGGGCCTTAAAAGGCAACACAACATCAAATATAAGATGCAGAACTGGACTGAGCCAGGAGCCCAAGCAGCACAGGTGACACACAGGGAGGGCCAAGGGTGTGCTTTGGGCAGGGGATGATGGGGCAGGGAGGGAACTGGTGCTCACTGGTGGCACCGCAGCGGTGCCAGGGGTACCCTTGGGGTGGGATTTGGCACCAGCACAGCTGCAGGTAACTCACAGGGACTGTAAAATAACCCCCCAGTGACTGTAAAATAACCCCCAGGTCAGTGAGAACAGCACAGGAGGCGCAGCCCTGCCCGTGGTGCTGCAGGATCTCCCCAGCAGTGGCGGCCCAGGTGGCCCCTGTTTGCCACAGAGACAGTTCATGGGGACAATCCCTGGGGCTGGGCAGATTATCCAGCTAAATATTAATTAAAGGTTTTACACCAGGCCTAAAGCAAATGACCTCACCCAGGAGCCTGAGGCAATCCAGGCATGGATGGGCCAGGGACTGCAGCTCTGCTCCAACCCCAGCCATGGATGTGGAGCTGCAGAAGGGAGCACCAAGTCCCTCAGAAATGTCCTTGTCAGCCCTGCCACCTCCTGCTGAGCCAGGGCCACCCCACAGACCCTGCTGGGGAAGTCCATGTGGCCTGAGGAGCCACAGCTCTCCCTGACCAGCCAAGATGCCTCCCAGAGCTCACCATGGGCCCTTGTAAAGCCGGGGCTCAAATGGGATCAGAAGCTCTGGGAGAGCTTTGGGTATTTGGAGGCAGAATAAGTAAATGTGTGGCATGGACAATCTCCAGCCAATCACCACCTTCTCCTTGCTCCAAAAGCCACTGGAGGGTCTGACCTCCCCCACCAAGACTCCAGTCCCATCCCAGTGCTGTGGCAGGACCCCTTGGGGTGGCAAGTGAAGCCCAACAGAGAACAGAGAGGGGCACAAAGCAGAGGAGCAGCTCTGCAAGGGAGGGAACAGACACCAATGTGTGTAATGAGGCAGCTTCAAAGAGAGCCCTCATTAAACCTGGGGGCCAGAGCTCGGCTGATTGAGATCTGACTAATTGGGTCTGCAGGTAAACAGGCAGAGACCAGAAAGGGAAGATATTTTGGGTAAGAAGTGGCCCAGAAACATCCAAAGCTCTGGTGAAAAATGAACTGAGGTGCATGTTCCAGAAAGGGCTTTTTTGCCCCCATTTGGAAAGGAACTGCACGGTTTGGGGTTGATGTGATGCTGCACAGGTATGTGGGGAGCCCAGAGAGTGGGCCAGTGTCCCTCAGCTGCAGGAGAACCTTCTGGGGCTGTTTGCAGTTCAATTTGACTGCTGTGCAGAGCAGACTCACACACCTTTGAATATTTGGTAGCATTTTGCTGTAATGCAATGGAATATAACCCAAAATATGGGTTTTACTCTCCTATGGAGACAGGCTGGGAGAGCTGGGGGGGTCCACCTGGAGAAGAGAAGGCTCCAGGGCCTGAAGGGGCTCCAAGAGAGGTGACGAGGGACTTGGGACAAGGGATGGAGGGACAGGACACAGGGAATGGCTTCCCACTGCCAGAGGGCAGGGAGTGATGGGATGGGGGGAAAGAATTCCTGGCTGGGAGGGTGGGCAGGCCCTGGCACAGGTGCCCAGAGAAGCTGTGGCTGCTCCTGGATCCCTGGGAGTGTTCCAGGCCAGGTTGGACAGGACTTGGAGCACCCTGGGCAGGTGGGAGGTGTCCCTGCCCATGGCAGGGGTGGCACTGGGTGGGCTCTGAGGTCACTCCCAATTCAAACCATTCCATGATCCCATGAAATTCCCTTCCCCCACCACCCAGCACTCAGAGAGCTCTGCTGCTGCTTCCACTCTCTGAGTGGGTTTCGTGGCATGTTTGATGGCGGGACTGAAGGTCTTGGCCATGACCAAAGGACCAGAATCCATGAGCTGCTGAGCTGCCCCTCTGCCCTTGGAAAGGAAATGGTGACTAATCCCAGCACTGAAAATCGAGGGCTGTTCTCCAAAACTGGGGAGGGAACAGTATCAGGAGGAGCTTTGCAGGATCTGAAGGACAGGGCTGACCTGGGGGTGGGGAGGGTGACCCCACACTGGCAGAGGAGACTTTTCCTCTTTCCTTTCATCCAAGCATTTTTTTCTTCCTTTTTGTTTTATTTTCATACTAACTGGGAGTAAAAGGGAAAATCTCTTCTGGATAAAAACTGCTGGCACATAAATGGCAAATAATTTCTGCTCCTCACAAATGCAGACAGCAGGAGCATCTGTGGGTGGGGATCTGTTCCTGCTCCATCGTTCCTAAAGGACAGAACTTCCCCCTCACTCTGCTACTGTTTATACTCCATTATGTGGAAGGGACTTATTATATTTAAGGGATTATCTCTGCTGCCTCGCACGGTTCAAAGCAATAAATGGCTGCCAAGTTTGGTTAATGGCCAAGAGGAACCTCAGGCATTTAATCAGCTGCAAAGCTTTTTCATTGCAAATATTCCACCAAGAGCTTATTCCTATTATAAAACAAAGTATGGAGCGAAAATGGAGAGGACTCTCCTTCCCTCCCCTGGGAAATGGCAATCTGAGCCAGCCCTGCAGGTCCCGGGGTGGGATTTGTGCTCCTCTCCAGGCACTCACAGCTCTGTGTGGGGAAAGTGCATTCAAATAAAGGACTGAGGGCTGTGCGTGGAAAAGAGGAACGTTCAACACCTGAGGCACAGCTCGCAGAATTAGCCACGCAAAAAGGGGCGTGTAATTGCAGACCACCGAATAATGGCCTGATTTGCATATGTAATGAGGTCTGAGGCCATCCCTTCCCGTGAGGATTTCAGTGTCGTTGGGAAGGACCTGCCCAAGGCAGAAAGGGAATGACTGCCAGGCTCAGCTTCCCAAAGTTTATCAGGAATTCAGTGCTCAGGGAAGGAGCCAAGAGAAGGCTGAGGAGATCCAACATTTCCTGGAAGGCTGGACAGGAACTGTGCAAACATTCTGTCATGGGGTCACTGTCCTGCCTGGGGTTGTGGGAATAACAAGCCCTTCATGGCTGAAGAGAAGTGGCTTCTAATACAAACTGCCCCAGTCTCTCACCTCTCCCAACCCAGAGCTCGAGGTTTTTAAACTGAGGGTGTGTAATGAGAAGATAATTCATTTGTGTGCAGAAGGTGTGACAAGGGGGCAAAGCAAAGGTATTGCGTGGGATGGGGGTGCCTGAGTGAAGGTTGGCCTTGATGATCTTGGAGGTCTTTTCCTGCCTTAATGATTTTGTGATTCTGTGTCCTTTGAGACCTTCCTGAGCCACATCTTTGCCTGCCCGTGGTACCAAACACAGCTGGGAGTGCTCTGAACACATCCCAAACTTAGCCCAGACCGACCCAAGCAAAGGAATGAACCACAGAATCATGGAATCAATACAAAGATGCCAATAAATGCACTTGCTGTAGCAGGAGCAGGGCTGTCCCCACCACGAGAGCTGAGAGGACAAAGCTCTGTGTCTCTGACTGGTGCCAGCACAAATATTGGATGAGTTCCACCAGCCCTCAGCCCCACCTGCACTCACGTGGGCATTTATTGATCCCCCAAAATTGCTCAGTCCACATTTCCCTGTGCTGTTCTACAATCTTGAATTCTATAGCAGTGAAGTGCCACAGAAGGAAACACTTATAACCAACACTCAGACAACTACAGCTTTCCCCAGTGACACTGAGCAAGAATTAAACATTCACAACAGAAAAAAAGTAACAAATCGTGAATGGGGCCATAAAAACGTTGATGCCTCATAAAGAAAGGATGAATTGACATCAAGACTCTGTAACAACTGTCTGTGAGTGGGGTTTGGACAGACATCACCGTAACAGGCACAGAGCCCTCTCTTGGAGCAGCTCTGCATTAGGGAGCCACAGAACAGACTGAGCAGGAGCAGCTCCCACAGCCAGTCCTTGGAGCAGCCAGTTATGCCCCAGGCCCTCTGCCAGCCTTAGTTCCCTTTGCTGGACCCACTCCTGGATCACCGGGAACTCCTGGACTGCTGGGGATCTCCTGGGAGACTGGACCCCACCCTGTGCCCGATGCCCACCTTGGCAAAGCCCTCCCAGCCCCTGGAGCCCACCCTGTGCCCGATGCCCACCTTGTCCCCCAGCCCAGAGCACTGAGTGCCACGGCCAGTCCTGCCTTGGGCACCTCCAGGGCTGGACACACCAAACCTCCCTGGGCAGCCCCTGCCAGGGCCTGACCACCCTTTCCAGGAGGAAATCCCTCCTGATGTCCAGCCTGAGGCTCCCCTGGTGCACCCTGGGGCTGAGTCCTCTCCTCAAACAGGAGAGGTCCATGCTGGTGAAATCATTCAGCTGTGGGGAGTAACACGTAATAACTGAGTAATAATCACTAACATTTGATTTCTTACACTGAACTCCTCAAGCCCTGCTCGTGCCTGAGCTGTTTGTTTGTCCAGGTGGCACCTCAAACGCTTTGCTCTGTCTCCTCTGAGCCTGTCAGCTGGATCTGCCTGTTCCCCTCACCCAGCAACGCTCTGAATCCTCCAGTAATTTGCCTCCTTGCAATTCATATTTTATAGGCATTAAGAGTCTGCAATGAGTGTCTTGGGCTGAGAAGATTTTCAAGATTTCCTCTGTCATTCATTTGTTGTCCTTTAATATTAATTTGCATTTCCAGGGAGCCTGACAGCTGTCAGGAGGAACAAGCCTTTCAGCCTGCAAAGCTCCCACGAATTTGGAGCTGCCACACTTGGATTTGGGAAGAAAAAGCTGTTCAGTTGTGGGTTTGAGTTTTGTTTTTAAGGAATGCACAATGAATACATTTCTGGCTGAGCTTTCTCTGTTAGTGCTGCAGGGCAAGTGATTGGCACAGGAATCTTTGCTCTCACCACCATCACGGGAATTGCAGACAAAGGGAGTTGGATTCAAAGGACAGAATTTCTGGAGATCACAGGAGGCAAATTTTAGGGCACATTTGAGTGAGTTTCTTGGTCACTGCAAATTTCCCTGGCCAGAGTTTCTTTTATGCTGTCAAATGTAAGAATTCAAAGAACTTACACTGGATTTTAGTCTGCCATGAGAAACTCACTGGACTTTTGGGAAGTACCTGAGTATTGAGCAGCTCCAAATTTGGGGTTTTTTCCAGAGCAGCTTCAAATAAGAACAACAAACAGCTTTGGTCAAGAGACAGAGCAAACACGGGCTCTGAGACAACCTGGTTCCATCAGCCCATGTCCTGTCTCAAGTGTAAGTGTAAGATTGTATGTCATTAAGTACTGACATACCATCAACACAGAATTGAACTTCTCCAGGAATCTCTTGGAAAAGTTACAGTCTGGAAACATTAACAAGTTGCTTTGCACAGAACAGCAGGGCCTAGCAAGAAACACTTTGCTGTTTTAAAAGTCTTTTTGATATTCTATGTTAAAGGATTGGCCACTGCACTTTAATTGTCATAATCCCAGTGCCACAATCGACCTTCTGCAGTGCATCCCTTTTATTGTCTGCCTTAGAGATGTGGCTTCTCCCTGTCAAACTCCTCTTTCCATTCCACACATTCTCAGACTAAGATGCTCCCAAGGGCTCCTTTTCTCTCTTTGTTCTGTTTTTCTCAAATTTCTAACAACTTAATATTTCTTAAAGACCTTAAATTGCAAAATACCAATGACCAAAACTTCAAAAGACCAAAATTCCAAAATGCCAAGCCTTGGATTTGTGGAGGGGACATGCAGGACATGCAGCAATGAGGGGTTTGTTTTCCCTCAATGCCACATCCTACTGAAATATTGATAAATACAAACATTGGGTATTCACAGCAGAAAATCCTGCCCTCAGATTTAATTCAGTGAACAATGTCAGTTATACTGAGAATGGCTCATTGCAAATTCTGCCATTTAAATGGTGATGGGAGATTAAAAACACCTTTCAATAAAGGACAGTCTCTTATTGGGTACACCCAACCCACCATTTCCTTAAAGGCCTTTGTTTCAAGAGCATTAAGATCAGTATTTCGTGGCTCAGTCAATAATCCAAACACAGTCACATTTCAGTCTGAACAATTAACACTTGGTCAATCCTCTGGCTTTTTAAACCTGTATGTTCTGCTGGATTAGGCAAACTGGCAGGACTCCAGAAATGCACCTTTGCTGGACCTCCTCCCAGGGTGTGTGCAGAGTGTGCAGAGCCAGAGCCAGGGCCAGCCTGGGCTGCAGGGACAGACCCACCCCAGGGGCTGTTTGGGGACAGAGGGGATGGCACCGACCTGCACTGCTGACCCCAGCACTGACCCCCATGGCTGACCACTGCTGACCCCCATGGCTGACCCCCAGCACTGACCCCATGGATGACCCCCATGGCTGACCCCCAGCACTGACCCCATGGATGACCCCCATGGCTGACCCCCACTGATCCCCACCACTGACCCCCATGGCTGACCCTCATCACTGACCCCATGGCTGACCCCAGCACTGACCCTCATCACTGACCCCATGGCTGACCCAAACACTGACCCCATGGCTGACCCAAACACTGACCCCCATGGCTGACCCCAACACTGACCCCCATGGCTGACCCCAGCACTGACCCTCATCACTGACCCCCGTGGCTGACCCCAGCACTGACCCCATGGCTGATCCCCACTGATCCCCAGCACTGACCCCCATGGCTGACATTCAATCCCAGAATCCTTGAGGCTGGCAAAGCCCTGCCAGCCCATGGAACTCACCCTGTGCCTGATGCCCACCTTGGCACAGCCCTTCCAGCCCCTGGAGCCCACCCTGTGCCAGATGCCCACCTTGGCAAAGCCTTCCCAGCTCCCTCAGCCCCTCCTGCTGCTCCAGCCCCTCAATGTGTCTCTTCTCCTGAGGGCCCAGAACTGGACAGAGCCCCTCAGGCACCTCAGCAGTGCAAAAAGCTTTGTCACAACAAAAAATAATCCAAATCCTTGTCAGCAAACCGGATTTAATTCCTTGCTATACACAGAAAAAGATTATGCTGTGCTGACTTTTGTTCCTTCCCCAGCCCAGCACAGGAGAATAAGGCAGTAAATGTAGAAACAAAGCAAAGCCCTTTGCAGTGCTGTGGCCATGGCAGGAGCCTCCAACCCACCCCAGCCCTTCCCTCACTCCCTGAACTCCTCTGTAAAACAGCTCACACTGTCTCCTCTCTGAGCAGAGTTCCCTGATCAATAGAGCCTCCAAGGAATACCAAACACTTTCCAGGGAGAGAAAGGGAATTTAGATTAAGATTAAAAATCAGCTGTTGCCAGCAATGGGAGGTGTGAGCTGGTTCCTCTGCAGCATTTCAACAAATATTTCCCATTTTGCCACAGGTACTGAGATTGCTCTAATAAGAGCAGCTTGTTCCTTCCAGCAGAACTCATCCATACTTATTATTTTCCCAATAAAATAGGAAGTTTTTTCAGCTCTGTGCAATCACAGACAATTCCTCACACCTTATTTTTCAAAATAACATTTAGCTTGCACCAGTGTTTTACTTTTTAATGGAATAGGAATAAAACATCTGATTCTTCTCGGAACAAGCTATAAAATCGGGATTGAAAAGCAAGAGAGAAGGAATGAGGCATCACCCTAATGGGGAAAAATCACTTTGGCTGCATTTGTGTCTATCAGAGTCTTTCAGAATAAATCTGAGGGGGGTTTAGGAGAGAAAACGAAGCTGCAGAGCCATTCAGGGGAGTGTTTAACTGCACTTTGATGGCAATAACTGCAACAAGTACAGGGCTGGAAAGGGCCTGGATTGGCAGAGCAGCTCCAGGGTCTGAGCTCACAACTCACCTCATGTGGAGCTGGAAGGCAGAACCCCCCCAGAATGTGCTGCCTGTGCAGCCTCGTGTGGGACCCTCTGTGACAGTCACAGACTGAGGGAACCCCAGACTGGGTTGGGTTGGGAGGGACCTCAAAGCCCAACCAGTGCCACCCCTGCCATGGGCAGGGACACCTCCCACCAGCCCAGGGTGCTCCAAGCCCTGTCCAGCCTGGCCTGGGACACTCCCAGGGATGGGGCAGCCACAGCTTCTCTGGGCACCTGTGCCAGGGCCTGCCCACCCTCCCAGCCAGCAATTCCTTCCCAATATCCCACCTATCTCTGCAGTGGGAAGCCATTCCCTGTGTCCTGTCTCTCCATCCCTTGTCCCCAGTCCCTCTCCAGCTCTCCTGGAGCCCCTTCAGGCCCTGCCAGGGGCTCTCAGGTCTCTCCAGACCCTTCTCTCCTCCAGGTGACCCCCCCAGCTCTCCCAGCCTGGCTCCAAAGGGGCTCCAGCCCTGGAGCATCTCCGGGGCCTCCTCTGGGCTCCTCCAGCAGCTCCAGTCCCTGTGCTGTTGTTCCCAGGGCTGGGGCAGCTCTGCAGGGTTTGGGGGCTCACAGAGGGGCACAGAGGGCACTGAGCCATCCCTGGCCCTGTTGCCCACCCTGTGGGATGAGCCCAGCACACGACACATCTTCCCTGCAGCTTCAGAGTTCATTTCTTTTAGAGACATTTCACACTCAAATCTTTACATAAAATCAGCTTTCTCTGCTTTTTCTAGGCACAGGCAGCTCAGAGCCCTCCCAGACAGTGTCCATCCCATCCCTGGAAGGTGCCAAGTGCCCAGAGCCACCCCCAGTGCCCGGAGCTGCCCCCAGTGCCCAGAGCTGGCGCTGGCTGTGCCATGCAACGTGTGCCCATCCGGGCTGTGAGCCCACCAGGGTTCATCTCTGTGCCCCCCCAGCAGCTCCCAGGGCTCAGGGGCTGCTGCTGCTGCCAAAGAACAGGCCCTTGGCTGAGATCTTCCCTCGCTATAAAACAGCAGCAAAAATACTCCCAGATTTCTGATAGTGTTCAGCTGGGAGAGGAAGTTAAACAAAAACAAGGTGTATTTTGAGAATAAGAGGAGAGAAAGCAATCTGGAAAGCTGTAATTAATCTGGGGGGGTGGGTGGAGTGAGGGAACTGTGGGATTTGAGTCCAGGCTGGATGGCACTGCCATGGCCCTTCTCCTGGTGGGTTTGGGACTCAGAAACACCTCCCCAGGGTGCAAAGCCAAGTGAGAGGAGCTGCAGCATTGCCATGGCCTCCAGCCTGCAGGGCACCATGTCTGTGCCTGGCTCTGCAGCATCAGCACATGCAAGAGAAATCAGGCTGGGTGGTTCTTCTCTGCCTTTGGGTAACAGGTCTGGAAATAGCCCTGGAGTTGAGATGGGGTGTTGTGAAGGTTAAAAACTGTGGCCGGGAGAGCAGCAGTGCAGCACCTCTTGGTGACAATCAGACACTGGATTTGTGGATGAAAACAACTGTATGGAAAAGCTCAGGGACATATTTGGCCTTCAGACAACTGGGATTTTCTTTATTGGATATCTCTGATCTTGCTTGTACAGCCTTTATCCAATAAAGGTCTCCCTGCTGTGTGTACCCAGGGGCAAACACAGCAACCAAACATCTCCTGCTCCTCTCTGCTCCCTGGCACCCCCTGAACCTCCTTTTCTCCAGGCTGAGCCCCCCCAGCTCCCTCAGCCCCTCCTGCTGCTCCAGCCCCTTCCCAGCTCC
>JAJPCS010000248.1:173665-184596 GCA_021164005.1 Willisornis vidua nigrigula
TCAGCCCCTCCTGCTGCTCCAGCCCCTTCCCAGCTCCCTCAGCCCCTTCCCAGCTCCGTTCCCTTCCCTGGACTTGCTCCAGCCCCTCAATGTCCCTTTTTGGGCTGGAAACCCCTCCTGTGGCAGAGACTCTGCCTTATATTCATTTAGATTTCCTCTGGGACAAGGACCACCATCTCAGAGGGTTATTCTGCCTGTTCCACCTGCATCCCACCCAACCCTGTCCAGCAGCTTTACTTCCACCATTCCTTGTGGAATTTCACAGCCCCAAAGCAATCCTGGATGCTGAGGAAGAGGATTCCACTTCAGAGGGTTTTAAAGCACTCTGGGAATACTGAAAGGTTCTGAGAGCCCAAATTTCTGCCTTTCACCTTCGTTTCAGAAGTGATGCCACAGGACCACAGAACACCCCGAGCTGGAAGACACCCAAAACCCCCTCAAGTTCAGCTCCTGGCCCTGGGCAGGACACCCACCAATCCCCCTCTGCCTGGGGATTATCCCAGGAGGAAGCAGCCAGCTTTGCATCCAGAGGTTACTGTTAGAAAACATCTCCATTTCAACTGCAAAATATCTAGAAATGTCCAACAACTGCTGAGGAAATCTTGTTAAGAGAAAGACAGTCTCACATACAGGAAAGATCCCAATTACAAACTTATCTTCCTTTTTCTATAATGCCTCAAAGCTAAAGAAAGAGACCTCACGCTGGGAGCAGGGAGATAATACATGAGATTTTTGTTGGCATCTCTTAATCATGATTAGGCAATAAGGGAAAATCTGGATCAAAGTAGGAGGTAGGAAAAAATACTGACAATCAGAAAGGGAAAAACAAACCATGGTGATAATCTGAAAGGCTCTGGGAATTCTCCTAATTGTGCTCACAAAGAGAAGGGAAAAGATGCAGAGATACAGTGGGGAAAGCATCATGCCAGCCAAGGACCTGGTGCCAGGGTACCCACCCTGCCTGCCATGCACAGCACTGGCACTACCACCCCAAACCCTGGTGTAATACAGAATCCAGTCCCTGGGCTTGGGTAACCAAAATCCAGCTCTGTAAGCACAGTTGTACCTTCTGAACTTCTGCAGCTTCACTGGCTGCAACGTAAGGCAAGACAGATATTTCTGGCACCTTGTTCTTTGCTGATTGCAGACCCTGCTCCAGTCCCTTCAGGCCCTTGGTGGCCCCTTGCTGGGCTCTCCCCAGCAGGACTGCCCCTCTGCCATACTGGGAGCCCAGCACTGCCCCAGCATTCCCAGTGGGGCTTCCCCAGGCCTGGGTGGAGGGGAAGGACCTCCATGGTGGCACCAAACATATCCCTGTGATCCCAGCACAGCCACAGCCTGGCACCTGCACAGCCCCCCAGCTGCTCCTGCCTGACCCCTGAGGGCACTTCAGAGGGCCCCCAACTGCCCAGCCAGCCCAGGGACCCTCCCCAGGGCTCCCACTGCCCATTCTCACACATGTGGGTGCCCCTCAGTCCTGCCCTGGGGGCACCCACAGCCCCTCTGCTCCATCTCCAGCCGTTCCTGCTGGAGCTACAACAGCAAATCCTTTCCTCATTAACAGTCTCTGCTCTGCCCTTTCCTCACAAGTGTTTGTGACTGAGGGGGAAAAGCTCAAGAAGATACCAAAAGCAGGATCCCCCAAACCCTCAGAGGAAGCCCCAGGGCAGCAACCCCAGAGCTCAGGAAGCCCCCAGGGCTCAGGAAGCCCCCAGGGCAGCAAACCCCCTGCTCAGGCACTCCCTGAGGGTTTGTGTCCTGGTGTGTTCACGAGGCCACACAAGTGCAGCTCCTCACCCAAAATTAGCAGTTCCTGCTCAGTTCTGAGCTGTTTGTAAATGCCACCCAATGCAGCCTTTGTGCTGCAGCAAAACATTTTCCTTTCCTGATCACATTCTGTTCAGGAAGGAGCTGAATTTGCAGGACAGGAACACTCCACATTCCCCCCAGTGGGCCAGGATGGAGAGTCCTTGCAGCAGCTCCATCCCCCCAGGAGCTGCACCCAAGGGAGAGGCTTCTCCAAGCAGGAAGGTGGGCAGGAGTCAAGGAGAATTCGGGCAGTTTAATGTGGTTTAGAGCTACAGAAAATGGGCCACAGTTCCTCAGTGTTCCCTGTTAGCTGATAAACACAGAACCTAAATTATTAAAACCAAAAATTCCTCTCTAGATCCAACTGAGAAGCAGATAAAGGTGATAAAAACATCTGGTGCTGCTTGACTGATAAACTTCACAATTAATGACATGAGGAAGGAATTGCTGGCTGGGAGGGTGGGCAGGCCCTGGCACAGGTGCCCAGAGCAGCTGTGGCTGCCCCAGCCCTGGGAGTGTCCAAGGCCAGGCTGGACAGGGCTTGGAGCAGCCTGGGCTGGTGGGAGGTGTCCCTGCCCATGGCAGGGGTGGCACTGGACGAGCTCTAAGGTCCCTCCTGACCCCACCCAGCCTGGGGTTCTGGTATATTCTAGCAGGCAATAATAAAACTGTCTTTTCTTGGACTCATGAGCACCTCTGAGGACTCTTCATCTCAGCCACAAGCCAGGCATTTATATGCAGATAACACAGTTTAAAATGTGGCAAATTCAAATGGTGGTATTAAAACCACATTGTACAAAAATAAATGAGTGTGTGGGTGTGAATTTGGGCTGTCAGACCCCCAAGCTGTGCTGCACATCCATCTCTTCCTCCAGCCTGTCCCACGCAGAGCCTGAGTGAGGAGCATCCCTGCTCTGCACACCAATTCCCAACCTCCATCTCCTCCTCCCATCACCCACACACAGCCCAAGGACCTGGTTATCTCTGGGGGTGCTCAGAACTGGCACACCCAGGTTTCACCTCACAGTGCTCAGCACACTGAGCTGTGGGTCCAGCAAGGCAGGACCATCCTGGACAGCAGGTGAAGTGGCTCATTTTTGTGGGTGCCTCCATATCACTATTACACCTTTCAGACATTCTCCCTCTAAACCACAGAAATTCCCTGGTTTCATTGACATCAGGGCAGCTTTATTAAGATCCCTCAGTCTTGCTCTTCATGTTTATTCACTCCCTGTTCCTCACTCAGAGCAATCACCAGGCTGACAGTTTTGCTGAGGGTTTATGGGCATGGCAGAAGCTCCTGCCTTAAATAAAAAGGGTCAGACTTCCAAGTATTGCTTGAGAAATTAATCCAAGCAAGTGTTAAGTCAGATGTTCTGGTTCACTGATGCCACACAGCCTGGACTCTGCTTTTGGGCTCAGGTGATAAGAATCAGATCAATCTGTTCTCTTTAATTCTGATACAGGTCAAAACTTCCACTTCAATTACCAAAATTCACTCTCATTTGTATGAAGGAAATGGAAAATTCAGGTGACAAGGAAAACAAGGCCAAATTTCAGAGTCAGTCTCAGTGCTGACATTTTTTCCTGTGCAGATGCATTAATGGAGGTTAAAAACAACACCTGGAAGGCCTAAAGGAAAAAAAGTAATATAAGAATTGGCTACTCAACAATGTTGCCTGAATTACCACTGACATAGCACCAACTAGTCAGACAACTCTTGGAAAAGACACCTGCCTTCATCTTTAGGCACTGAAGTAAATTCTGGGCACTTCTTGGTGCAGGAGCAGAGAGGGAAGGTCAGTGAGAGCCTGGCCTTGAACACCTGCAGCTCAGGGGCTGGAGTATCAGAGTATAGAGAGTCACCCATACACAGAGTGTTCACCAGGTCTTGTTTTCCTATTAATGCACAGAATGAACAAAAACTCATCAGAGCAATGCAAGAGGGAGCTCAGACCTGTTGTCCCAGTCCCAGATGAACCCACCCATGAAGCATCCTGGGAAGGTGGGTCAGATCCCCGAGCCCTCCATGACCAAATTCCAGTCTCCTCAGTAATTCATTGCACTGTTCTCAACTGTGGTTCCAGACCAAGTTTCCCTTCCTGATCTTGACCCAATTGCTATTTCCACTGTTGGTAACTCTGAGAAGTGCCCCTGGCTGTGCTGGCACAGCTGCAGCACTGCCACTGCCCATGGCAAGGGCTGGCCCTCTCCAGGGAGGCAGCAACTCCCAGCACCTCTGGGCACAACAGCACCAGGAATTTTAGCCTTTGGCCAAGGGCAGTCACAGAGTTCAATCTGAGCTGACAGAAGGTGGTGCCACTGCTGTGCCTGCCCTGGGCAGGGCTGGGGGGCACACTCTGGGCCGGGAGGTGTCACTGCCCGTGGCAGGGGTGGAACAAGAGGAGCTTCAAGGCCCCTCCCAACCCAAAGCAGCCTGGGATTCTGTGCCACCATCAGGAAATCAGGGGGTGAATTTCTCACACTGCTAAGCATTGGCTGCATGAAAAGGGAATTCAATGGTTTGCTGGAGAACAAAGTGTGTGGGCTGGCACCAGTGGATAATGCAGGTTGGAGGGGACCTCTGGCAGCCATGGGGTCCTCCCCTTCTCACTGACTCAATCAAAGCCCAGAACTATTAGAGAATCATAAAATTGGCCAGGTTGGAACAGCCTCTGACATCATCAGTTCCAACCACCCCCCAGCAGTGCCAAGGCCACCACTGCCCATGTCCCCAAGTGCCACATCCCTCCAGGGATGGGGACTCCACCCCTGCCCTGGGCAGCTCTGCCAGGGCTGGACAGCCCTTTCCAGGAAGAATTCTTCCCAATATCCAACCTAAACCTCCCTGGCACAACTTGAGGCTGCTTCTCTTGTCCTGTTTTAAAGAGAAAGCAGGAAGGAGAGGATGGAGGACACCACTGGCCATTCAACACCAATGGGGAAGGGCAGAGGAGCCCTAAAAAGCCCCAGCCAGGGCTCAGGCTGTGGGTACTGCCCATGTCCAGAAGGGACAGATGGGTCAGCAGACCCCTGCCATGTGCTGCCCAGCAGAGGGGTCTCACCAAGCCCCCGGGAGCTGCCCCAGGAGCGCAGCCATCACTGCTGGGACGTGGCACCATCCCTGCCACGCTCCTGCCCTGGGCATCAGAGCAGGGAAAGCTGCTGAGGCAGGAATTCCAAGCAGCTAAAAGAACATTCTACTGTTTCATCTGTGAGGGGAATTACTGCTCTGCATTGATCTTGGATCACTTTATTCTTGGTTTTTCTTGGAGAAAGCAGGAAGAGGTTTGATGATTCCTGAGGGTCCTGCCCAGCTCAGGAGTTTCTGTGATTCTGAATTTGGTATTTCTGTTGTATCCTGCACATACCCCACACTCAGCCCCTGGGCATTTGGGCATGACAAGGAAGAGGGGAAAGCTCCATTTTCCTCTTGCTTTGAAGGCTGAAAGCCCATGAGTTTCTAATCTGAGCAACAAAGACTTCCAGAACTTATGAAATCTGAAAACATAATCCTGTGCCCTCTGATTTCTGTGGCATCAAGATTTCACCATCTCAAACTTCAGAGAGGGAGAAGACTCTGACTATGAAACATTGATTTTATATCACTGCCATAAGCCTGTGAGAGAAATTAATTCATGAACACAAACACCTTTAAGTGTATCTGATTTAAACAAGAGAACCCTTTAAGAATCAGTAAAAGAAGTGCCTTCCAATGATTCTGTGACCTATAAAAATTTAAATTACTAGATGAGAAAAATAAGTTTCCTTCCCATGTAAAACACAAATATTGTCACAGCAGAAGCACCGTAGTGGTTTTCTCTCCTTTGCAAGTGAAAGTCAAAACTCTCCAGATCTTCCAACCTCCTGTTTGATTAAAACCACGTGACAGCTTTGGGACTGTGACAAGCAAACCCTTTGCAGCCACAGGACCAGCCCCTGCCCTGGGCTGCTCCAGCTTTTCCAGCCTTCTTTCCTTTTCCTTGCATTCCCAACGGGGATTTCTGAAGTAACACCTTCATGTTCACCTGCCCAGGTGCAGGACCTGGTGCTGTGTCCTGGGCAGAGGGGACAGCTCCAAAGAGCCAGAAATCCCCTTTTTGCAGCGATTGCAGCCCAGTCTCCCTCAGCTCTGGGGCATCTGAACACCCCCTGCACTCACTTCCCTTTCCAGCAACCTCTGGGGAAGAGATTCTTTCACAGAAAGAGAAGTTTTGCCCCAAAGCTGGTTCCTCCTGCTGCCAAGAGGCTCAGGGGTCTCCCAGAACTTTCATGGTTGAGGTTTGGAAATCGTTCTGCAATTCACTAAACAGGAAAATGTCTCAGTTACTCAGAACCCCTAAAGGAGCAACCTCAGACAAGCAAGAAAGGCCTTCAAGAGAGGCAAGAGAAGACAAATTACACAGGGATGCTTTGAAGATGAATTAGATTTAGTGTGTCTCTAATTACTCACACCCATCATCTCCTTTAATCAAGGGTCAGCTGCTTTGTTTGTCAAGAATTCTGGTTTAAACAATTTTCAGTGCAAGATGCAATAATTGCATTTTCTGCTAATGAGTCCTGGTGCATATTATTTGTTGTTGGCTTTAATGAGGGAGCTTCAAATACAACTTTTTGTTAAAATGTGGCAAAACTAAAGCAGCTGCTGTAGCAGGAGGGCTCCCCCAGCTCTCCTGGCACAGGGTCCAGGTTTCTGCCCAGGGAGGGGGGGCCACCCCACCCCAGAGCAGCGACACAGACACGTGTGAGCCCCAAACCAGAGCTGGGGGTGACACAGGATGGGACTGTGCCGTGGCAGGTCACCAGGGGATCCTCCCAGTGCCAGCTCAGCAGGGGCAGCCAAATCAGAGCCAAACTGGAACTGGGAGGTGAGTTTATCTTTGGAATGAGCTTCACTCAGTAAGGGGAGAGGGTCAGGCTCTGGTTACACAACCAGGAATTGTAGGAAACCTTAAACTTCACTTTTGATCACAGAAGGGCCTGGGTTGGAAGGACCATGTTGCCCCTGCCATGGGCAAGGACACCTCACACCAACCCCAGGGTGCTCCAAGCTCTATCCCTGGACACTGCCAGGGATGGGGCAGCCACAGCTTCTCTGTGCAATCTGTGCCAGGGCCTGCCCACCCTTAGAGGGGAGAATTCCTTCCCAGTCTCCCACCTAACCCTCCCCTCTGGCAGTGGGAAGCCATTGCCCCTTGTCCCAGCACTTCATGCCCTTAAAAACAGTCTCCGTCTCTCCCATCAGCTCCTTCAGATCCTGGAAGGGACAATAAGGTCACCCTGAGCCTTCTCTTCTCCAGGCAGAACAATCCCAACTCTCTCAGCCTTCCCTTGTAGGAGAGATGCTCCATCCCCCTGATCACCTGAACCTCAGTGACAGCAGTGGGACCAAGGTGGATTTGGGTCCCTGTACCAGCACTGGTTCTGCTTCCCCCTGGAGCCACCACGTGGTGCTGAACAGCTTTGGAGCTGCATCTGGCCCTACTTCATCTTCTGGAACTATTCAGTGCCCCATCATTTGCCCACAGCACGTCAGTGTGAGGGACACTGAGCAATGTTCCTGTGCAGTTGGAAGTGTGGCCCCTGAATGAACAGAAACTGCCTGTGGGCATTCCCAGCATCCATCTGGATGGATGAGCAAAGGACTCTCAGCTCCAACCGCTGGGCTTTGGGGAACTCTTGGTGTTCACCATCCACTGCAAAGGAGCAGAACAGAGAACAGAAATTCTTGCCAAGTCTAGAGCAAAATAACTGAGTAATGTTTTAAAAAAAGAACAACTAAAGGGTTTGGCTTCCAGGAGCCACGAGCAAAGCCTGAAAATGTGGATTTCCACTTCAGACACATCCATTCTCCCAAAGACACCATTTATATTCATTCTGTGGCACTGGCAGTGCTGACTGATGGGAACAGATTCATATTTAGATAACCTGTGAATCAACAAAATTAAAATCCTTGGATTAGGAAGAAGAATAAACGACAGAGAAAGAGATGATACCAACTCCATCTTTGCAAAGCCATCAGCAGCACCCACAGAGGGGAAGCTGTTCCCCACATTTCCTTTGGCACAGACACTGCACCCCCATGTCCCAGCCCGTGTCACCTCCCTGGCAGCAGCAGCACAGCCCCACGTGCCCAGCCTGGGAAAGGGGTTCCAGTGCCACCCCCAGCATGGGCATGACTCTCTCTGAGGAGCATCATGTCCTGCAGCCCCTGGCCCAGGCACTGGAGCCACGGGGCATCCTGTACCCCAAAGCCAAGACCAGCCAGGATCCCCCCCACCCACACACTGCCTTGGGGAAAACAGCAAAACACCCCCCAGAATCACAGAGAGGGTCAGCCCAGGGCTCAGTGGGGCAGTAACAGGGAAGTGCCAAACTGCAGAATGATGGGACTGAAAGAGAATGGGATGTAAACTATTCCCCAAAGGCTGAGCTCTGTGCAGGTGCCACAGCAGGCACATGTTCTGCCTGGATTCAGCCTCTATTTGCTGGGCAGGGGATTTGGGAGCCCTCAGGAGAGGGTTCAGATCAGCCCTGGGTAAGGAAGGTGCCATCACAGGTGATCGCTGGGAATTCCCACCCTGTGGAGCCCTGAAGGTGCAAACCCCACAGTGCTCCAGCAGCTGCTGCACAGCCTGTCTGGTGCCCCACCAGAGCTGCCCCCCTGACCCCGGGATGCCACTGGCTCCTTGGGATCCCCCCTCTCCCTCATCCCATCCCAACCCCAGCCCAACCCTGTGCCAGCCCCATCTCAGCCCGATGTCAGCACCACCCCAGCCCCTATCCCATCCCACCCCACCCCAGCCCCATGCCACCCCCATGCCAGCCGGGGCTGCCCGCTGGAGGAGCCTGCTCTGCTCCTGCCCTGGAGTGCCCTCCCATCGACTGCTCCAACTATTGACTTGCTCATTCTTTAATGCACTGCTGGGAAGCTGCAGCAGCTGAAAATGGATCAGGGAAGTCAGAGGAGACTGAAAGCCCCACGTGGGGCAGGCAGAGCTGGCAGTGCAGCCCCCCCATGGCCAGGGGGGTTTGCTGGGCACGGAGCAGTCGCTGCTGGGCCAGGCCCTGAACAACCCTCACCCCATCCTGAAGTGGACACCAAAGGCACTGCATGGGCTTCCCTTGGCTTTCCTGGCCTTAATGCTCTTTCAAAGCTCTGCCTGGTTCAAATTGGAAGCCTTATCTCCCAATCTTGGATGTAGCCAGGTTGGCACAAACATTACTGCCAATGGGCAGTGACTGGCAGAGGTCAGTGTGTCAGGACTGGGAGGAATATTCCCCCCAGGATTCATTTGCATTATCATTTTGGACCCTTTTTATGGAGCTTGTATTGATTTGCTGCATTGAGCTGTTTGCATTTTCAATCACAACTCTGTGGTTCATTCCCATCTCAATGCACTTCATTATAAAGTTGCAGTGCTAATATTTCCCCTCATCGCCAGGAAATCAGCTGGTGCAGAGGATCCTTCCCAGAGTTTGTGGCCTCCAGCCCTGACTGCAGGAGGACAGGGGGGTTGGAATGCTGAGTTAGAGCTGCAAAGTCCCAGCATGGCTGGGTTGGGTTGGGAGGGACCTCACAGCCCACCCAGTGCCACCCCTGCCATGGCAGGGACACCTCCCACCAGCCCAGGGTGCTCCAAGCCCTGTCCAGCCTGGTCTGGGACACTCCCAGGGGTGGGACAGGCACAGCTTCTCTGGGCACCTGTGCCAGGGCCTGCCCACCCTCCCAGGGAGGAATTTCCCCCAAACTCTAATCTGGCACTGCCTCCTGGCAGCTGAGGGCTCTCCCCTCCTGCTGGGCTCCTCCCAAACTGGTTGTTTCCCTGGTGCCCTGTCCGTGCCCTCAGCAGTGACATCCTCCCTGTGGAGGTGGTGCCAGGGCAGGACTGTGCCAGGATGGTGCCCTGGCTGAGGCTGCACTTCCAGGGCTGCATTTCTAGGGATCAAAGGGTGACATGCTGGGAGGGCAGTGCAGGAAGTGTTTGCCCATTCTCCCAAACCAGCAGCTCCCAGTCCCACCAGCACGAGGCTGCACAAGCTGTGAGGGGCACTGGGGGCACCCGCAGAGGGTTTTGCTGTCACAGACATCGTGCCATGGGGTTAAACCCTGGGTGCCACCTGGCCCCTGGCTCTGGGGTGTCTGAAAGCAGCTGGTGCAGAGGGTCCCTGCCCCCCTGCCCCAGAGCCACCCTCTGCCCAGGCAACAGGCAGGACCAGGAACCAAGTCTAACTGATGGATTTCTTTTCCCTTTCCAACAGACCCTCCCCACGCTCCCTTTTCCCACACTCAGTGGAATCTGCTGTGCAGATTTCCCTACGAGACATTTCCTTTAATAAGATAAAGTGCTTTAACTCCTCTGATGTTGTCTGAGCAGCAATGCTGCAATTTGTACATTGAAAATAATCATTAAAAGTGTATTTTTATCCTCCTCCATACCCCATCCAGATCCCTCCCCATCTCATTCCTAAGCAGCAGAAAACATATTTAAATGTGTGGCAACATCAAACATTTCTGTGTGGTGAATCAGCCAAGCAACATGAACCACACCAAGAGCACAGAGGCAGCAGCTCTGCAGCTCCCCCCTCAAATGCTCCATTTCACACTGGATCAGAAAACACAACAAATACTCAAATCCACCGTCCCACACTGGGTCGGGACCTTTGGTTCTGCAAACTGGAAATCAGTGGTCCTGCCCCTGCCCAACAGGCACACCCAGATCATTACACAGGGAACAGGATTGTGCTACAGTGTGTAAAGTGTCACCTGTGACACAGGTCAATAATTTAGCACTATGCCCATCCCTAAAAGTGTCGGATAAAATCCACATAGATTTATTGCTTACCTTTTTTTAAATATAAATACAAGAAAAATGTGAAATATTGATCACTTTTTCACCTCATCATGTTGGATGACCCCCAAGGACCCACCTCGGTGCTGCAGGTGCAGAGAATCCCAGAATCCCTGAGGCTGGCAAAGCCCTGCCAGCCCCTGGAGCCCACCTTGTGCCCAATCCCCATGTTAGCAAAGCCCTGCCAGCCCACAGAGCCCACCCTGTGCCCGATGCCCACCTCGGCAAAGCCCTCCCAGCCCCTGGAGCCCACCCTGTGCCCGATGCCCA
>JAJPCS010000248.1:186489-198176 GCA_021164005.1 Willisornis vidua nigrigula
TGCCACACTGCCAGGCCTTGCAGAGCCCCTGCCACACTGCCAGGCTGCCCATGGCCCCTGCCACAGTGCCAGGCTTCAGGAGCCCATCACCAGGGAGCAGAAATGCAGCATTTCTTTGATGTTGACAGAACTCTCTGGCTCTCAAAAGTACCAACTTTCACAATGTACAGATAAAACTGACTATTCACTTGAACTGTTTTCTGGGTGTCTGAGCAGAGGGCACAGGGGTCAATTGTTTACTAAATAACTGCAGGGGGAAAGGCACAGAAATGTTTTGAGTTGCCCAGTTTGGCTCCACAAGTGGCTCAGATCAGCACAGTTGCCCTTTGCAATCCTGTGCCAGGCCATGACCACAACAAGGCAAAGGTGAAACAACTTCTGAACCAGTTTTTGTACTTTTTTCCACACCTTCATCCTACATTAAAAATTCTCAATGACATTCCTACACACAACAAATTTCATTTAGGTCATTAAAAATCAGAGGTTTTATATTAAAATGAAATAATAATTTAATATGTCCTAAAGAACAGGATTAATTTCACAGAGACACTGAAAACAGGTTTGGATACAGGAAATGTGCAAATGGGCAAATGACATTGGCAGTGCTGGTGCCAGGGGAGTTGGGCTCAGCACAGCCCTGCACCCCTCTGGCCCGGGCAAAGGGGAATTTCTCCCAGAGCTCTGCCAAAGAACCACCTTTCTGGCATTATTCAGCTCCACAAAAGGCCTGAATGTATCTCCTGGAGGGGAGACCAGCCAGAGAGAGAACCAGTCCTGTCCTTTGAGAGCTGATTCCAGCAGTTAATTGCCTCTAAAACACTCACTCCACATTTATGTTGGAATTGCTCACTTTCAGCTTTTAGTCATTAGTTTGCATTATGGGGGTTTTGCCAAGATTGGATGTTCAGAGTTTTTTGACATTAAAAGATGCTTCAGCACAATGAGGTTGCCTCTTGCCATTCTGAACTAATTAGCCAGAGCTCCTCGAGCTTCTCCCTGTAAATATTTTTATTTCCCAGCAATAATTTTCTCTCTCCTCTGCCCCTTCCTGCTCTGTCAGCAGCTCTGAGGAAACGTGGCCCAGAACTACAAATCATGTTTCTCTGTCCTATCAGCAAAGCTCTGGGAGTCCTGTTCATGCCCAGCTGTGCCCACCTCTGGATCCTGGCACTGAAGCTCTGCCACAGTGTTGGGCTCAACCTAAACTATTATTAGAATGGATCCAGCCCACGTGGAGCAGCTTTCCCCACTTCATTATCTCCTGTTTCACTCACCCCTCTGTCAGGAGGGGTTTCTGCCTGGAAAGGGTGGTCAGGCCCTGGCAGGGGCTGCCCAGGGAGGTTTGGAGTGCCCAGCCCTGGAGGTGCCCAAGGCAGGACTGGCCGTGGCACTGAGTGCTCTGGGCTGGGGGACAAGGTGGGCATCGGGCACAGGGTGGGCTCTGTGGGCTGGGGGACAAGGTGGGCATCGGGCACAGGGTGGGCTCCAGGGGCTGGGAGGGCTTTTCCAAGGTGGGCATTGGGCACAGGGTGGGCTCCAGGGGCTGGCAGGGCTTTGCCAGCCTCAGGGATTCTGCCATTTTCAAATATCACCCCAAAGTTTGTATCAAATTTCAACCCATTCCTGCCAACCCCAAAGCTGCCCCCCTTGCTCTCTGCCAAAGAACCCACCAGAAATTCTCTTTCCACCCCCCTCAGTGTTGATTCCACATTGCTGGTTTTTCTCAGGTCTGTGAGAACCCCAGGCTGGTTCTGCTGCTTGAAGATCCAGTGAGAAACCTGAGCAGCCATGTCAGGAAAATGAGCTTTGCTGTGCCAGGACTGGGGGCAGAGTCTGCACTCAGCCATTCACACATGTATTCATAAACTTGGAAACTGCAAATTCCATTATGGGGGCTCAGCCCTGGCCAATGCTGTGTCCTCCCACTGATGCACATCCATCACAAATAAATATCTACCTGCACACCCAGAGTGTTTTCCTCAACTCTCACTCACCTCCCAGTGAAAGGCAGGGAGGGGTCATTCATAACTATGATCCAAATTGAAAAATAAAGCAATTTAGGAAATAAATTATCATTTAGAAATAGATTTAGAGTCACATGTCTTGGTCCTTTCATTCAAATGTAAAACTTTCTCCTCTCTGTCTTCATTATTTCCCACTCCATTTCCATGGAGAGTTCCAGCCCAGGCTGGGCAATGAGCTGCCTCTGGCACTGTCACATCAGGGCAGGGGCCAAATTAAAGACATTCATTCTCATAGTTATTGCTACCTGAGAACCTGCATGTAAAGACCAACACATCATTCCTGCAGAGCTGGAGGCAGAGGGGACACTGCAGCAGGACAGGGGATGCCCCAAGGTCTGGAGAAATGTCACAAAGCAAAGGGTGTTTCTCACAGTCAGAAGGGAAACAGTTCATTGATCAGGATTAAAAAGCCCAACCAGGAATGTTCATAGAATCACAGAGTCATTGATGTTGGAAAAGCCTCTGAGCCCACTGAGTCCACCCACCCCCAGCACTGCCAAGGCCACCACTGACCATGTGCCCAAGTGCCACCACTGATCATGGCCCCAAGCGCCACATCCACAGGGCCTTTAAACCCCTGCAGGGCTGTGGCTGCTCCCCTGCCCTGGGCAGCTGTGCCAGGGCTGGACAGCCCTGCCTGGGAGGGAATTCTCATTTCCCAGGGATGTTACCTGGAAAGAATCAGCCAGGTCTGGAATGAGAATGGGCAGGAGAGCCAGGAGAGGGGACCAGGAGAGGGGACCAGGAGAGGGGACCAGGAGAGGGGACTGGGCTGGCAGCTGGATGGAGAGTGGAAAAGGCATTTATTTACTGGGGACAGACAGAAATGGGAGATGTGCCATTTTTTTACCCTTTTTTTTGTGCAATGTAATTTAAATTTCAATGCTCTTCTGTAGGTACCTACCAGGAGATCTCACAAGGTAAAATGAAGGGTTCAGTTTGCAAACACAGGATGCAAATCTGCAGTGGAAACACAACTGGGCATCACCTTCATGCAGATCCCAAGTTACACACTCCAGAGCAGAGAAATAAGAAATGAGGGAGTAACTGAGGGGGTCCAGAACCTGCTTTCATGGCAAAAGTGTGGAATGACAGGACTTTCCAAAGAAAAAAAAAAAATTTTTCAAAAATAAAATTCCTAAAATCTTTACCTAAGAAATGCAGCCACAGCCCTGTTTGTGAAACCATCCCTTGGGAACAGATGGTCGAGAACTGAAATAAATTATTTGGTCCAGCTTTCCAAGAAATCTGAAATATTCTGTGACTGCTGACCAAGGGTTGCCCTGGAAAGAGAAGCTGAGTAAATGAGCATGGAAATAAATGTTGCAAGATCTTGCCTGGCCCTTTTTCTGCAGGACTTGGCACAAATGTGGCTCATCCCGTGGTTCAGCTCCAGCACCAGGGAAGGCAGAGCTGTGGCCCAGTTCCCAACACACCCCCTGCCAAAGGGAAAGGCCACAGCTCTGGAAGAGCAGCTGAGCCTCTGGGTTGCTGCAGAGATCCCTTCCTGCTGAGAGTGGAGACCTGTGCAAAATCCCCCTCCCAGGTTACTGTTCCAGGCCCATTTCTCCCCAGATCACACACCCAGAATTGATCCTGCAAGATGGAACCACATTTGCAGCCCAACTGCTGCTGAGGTCAAGGATGATTATTAACCCACCTAACACTTCAGTTCCTCCTGTATCTCACCACCAGGTTCAACAGATCTTCACGTGGTGCAAAGGCTTTTGTTATTTATAACCACTTTCAGAGGATTTTACAGTATGATTTGAACTTCCACAGATGAAGATGATGAAATCACCTCCCTTCTTAAATAATCAAGCTAATCTACTAATTTAGAATTAATGGGATGGAATGAAAATGTTGGGCAGTTTCAAAATAAATTAAGTGTGGAAGCAGGTTACATTTAATCAAGCTGTCATGCAAATTAGCAGCTACACTCAGTGAGTGCTATTTAAAGAACTCTTTGCCAGTGAAAATGGGTTTGGAACCATTACAGGAACAGTCTCTGTTTTGCTAAGGCAGAGGAATGCTAAAGAGCTCAGCTGGCCTAAGCCGGGGCAGGGTGAGGATCCTGCAGAGCTCTGTGGGCAGGGAGAGGCCACTGGGGCTCAGGGGACAGGGGACAGTCAACATTCTCCAAAGCCACTGGTGGTCTGGGGTGTTCCACTGGTGGTCTGGGGTGTTCCACTGGTGGTCTGGGGTGTTCCACACAGCTGGCAGGACAAAACACACAGAACAAAACACACAGCCAGAGAGAGGAAAAGGGAAGAAAAATGAAACAAAGAAACAAACAAACAAAAACAAACCCAAGCAAACAAAACAAAATTGCATAAACACGGGTTTCTTACAAGGGAAGAATCACAGGATGGTGATCACTCTTCCAGAGGGCAGGGATGGGTGGGAGATTGGGAAGGAATTGCTGTCTGGGAGGGTGGGCAGGCCCTGGCACAGGTGCCCAGAGCAGCTGTGGCTGCCCCAGCCCTGGGAGTGTCCCAGGCCAGGCTGGACAGGGCTTGGAGCAGCCTGGGCTGGTGGGAGGTGTCCCTGCCATGGCAGGGGTGGCACTGGGTGGGCTTTGAGGTGCCTCCAGCCCACACCAGTCTGGGATTCTGTGATTCCAGGAAGAGGCACCCCAGAGCCTTTACCTGCATCTGGGAAATGCCAACAACTGTTCAAAATTTAGAATTACACTTGGGCAGCCAGTGTGGACTGATCCAAGAGTGTTGGCATAGATATTGTAGTTGAATTTAGGGATTTCTTTTATTCAGAGCTGCCTGCTCTCATCAGCAGACTGTGCAGCTTTCCCGAGGCCAGAGCCACCCTGGCAGTGCCAGAGGGGCTGAGTTGGGCACTGGCACAGCCCAGCCTGTGGGGGTGATGCCCATGGGCTGGGGGTCCCTCTGGTGCTGCAGATGGCAGAGCTGTTCCTGCATCCCCTCCTGCTCCTTCACGTGCTGTATCCACATGTCTGACAGTGGTTGTTCTGTTCTGGTTTGCCCCTGTCACAGCCCTGTGACCCCCTGGCACTGACCTGCCCACAGTGATGTGCTCAGCAGGTGCTGGCCTTGCCTTGGCAGGTGTGAGAGCCCTTCCTGTGCTGGTCACCCCCTGAGGGCAGCAGGTTGTGGGAACGTTCCAAGTTCCTGTGTGTGCTTTGCAAAGCACCAATCCCTTTAAGTGGCACTGTAAATAATTGATCTCTCAGGATGCCTGGGCTCTCTAAATATAGGCCCTGGCAGCTGGGGCAGCTTTGCTGCCTGCACTTGGTGTTCCTGCACCTCTGGCCTTCCTCCCTCCCCTCTCTCTCAGCATCAATGTTTGCTGCAGTGAAGCAATTCCTGCCCAGGGAGCACATCATTCTGCCTGGGAAAATAACAGTAATCCTGAACACTCTGTATGTACCTGGGACTTCATTTAAATAACTCTTGAAACATCCCATTTCCAGTGGACTGGGCTGCTTCTTGCTCTCTTTTATATTACCCAGGCAAAGGGAACAGTGAAGGAAAATATTTGCTGTAACAAAGTTCATCTGTAATTCCAGGGTGATATTTCTGCACTGACTGCATTGAAAAACTTGATTTCTGGGAATTTCATCCATTTTTTGATTCTGTGAGCTTTGGTATTTTATACACATCCCAATCCATTTTCCTTTTACAGGATTATCCAAGTGAAGGATCAGAAGGAATATTGTTTTGAAGTATTAGTGCAAATAAAGAAGTGGCAGAGAATGCCAAGGCTGAGCCAGGGCACTCATCCCTGTGGTCTGAGGTGTCTGGACCCCAGGGAAGGGCCAGCCCAGCCCAGCCCAGGAGCTCCAGCCCTGGCTGTGGGGGGAGCTGCTCACACAGGGGGGTCCAGGGAGCCCCAATGGTGCTCAGATGGCAAATGCAGAATGAGCTGATCTGCTCAGTTCAGCTCCAACAAACCATGAGGAGAAGCCACAGCCTCCCTAAGTTCCAGCTCAGGCTCCATATTTTGGAGGTCAATGCTTGGAATTGTAAGTGCAGAAACCAGACCCAACCACCAACCAAAACACCCACCTGGAGTGCAGACAGTCACTAAATGCAAGAACAGCTGAAATGCAGAGAATCCCACACTGCTGTGGGTTGAAGAATTTCTTCCTAAATATCCACTCTAAACCTGCCCTCCTTCAGCTTAAAGCCATTCCCCTGTTCCTGTAGAGCACAGCATGTCCCACCATCCATCCCACCTTTCTCCACACTCTATCCCTGGCACCCACCACAGGCAGCACTGCCAAACTCCCCCTCTTTTGCCTTTGCTAATCCACCCTCTCCTCTTGTAGCTGGGCTGGAAAGGGCATTTTCACTCCCAGTTCCCCCACAGGTGCCAGGAAGGCTCAGCTCAGCCTGTCCCTGGCTGGAGGTGCAGTCACCCCAAATGACCTGGATCCACACTGAGTCTGCAGGCTGGGCTGCATCTTCAGCACATGCACCTTCACACTACCAGAAATGTAACACAAGAAAGATTCAGACAGGTTAAAAAAAATCACAAGTGAAACACAATTAATTAAATTAATTTTAAACTGATTTTTGGCAACGTGCAGGACTCTACACTAAAAAAAAAGAAAAAAACCAAAACAAAAAACAACAAAACAAACAAAAATAGCCACGACAAAAGCTGTATTTTGTTCTCTCTTTCCCCACTCTTTAATAGTTTCTGAATGAAAAGTCGAGTACAATTTTCTAGTCCACTTGTTCCAGCCAGGGGAAAAACTGCTCGTCATAATTAGGCCATTTCATAACAGAATTCCTCCCTCCCCACGTCCTGTGCATGTGGCCAAGGCTCCACACCTGGAACGGTCATCTCCTCCCTCCCCACGTCCTGTGCATGTGGCCAAGGCTCCACACCTGCAATGGTGATCTCCTCCCTCCCCATGTCCTGTGCATGTGGCCAAGGCTCCACACCTGGAACGGTGATCTCCTCCCTCCCCACGTCCTGTGCATGTGGCCAAGGCTCCACACCTGGAATGGTCATCTCCTCCCTCCCCTCGTCCTGTGCATGTGGCCAAGGCTCCACACCTGCAATGGTGATCTCCTCCCTCCCCACTGGTCACTCCCCATCATCTTCCCTTCACTCCTGGTCACAGGTCAGGGACAGCACAGCACTGGCAACAAACTGCAGGGAACACCTGCCAGGGACTGTTTGGGTTTGTGCCCACAGAACCTGCCCACTTTCCTGAGGGGCTGCCCTGGGGGACATGGGATGGTGTCCTGAGTCCAGGTGGGAAGCCCCAGGTCACCTCCACCCCTCGGGGTGGGGCAAAGCTTGTGAGGAGAGGGAATAAAATCATAAATATCTGCACCAAACTGTCTCCTCCATGAACTCTGCAGGGAGCAAAGGGAGCTCTCCAACCCCAGAGAGTGTCTCAGATGATCCTTCTGTGATTCCCTGAGAGGGTGGGCAGGCCCTGGCACAGGTGCCCAGAGCAGCTGTGGCTGCCCCAGCCCTGGCAGTTCCCAAGGCCAGGCTGGACAGGGCTTGGAGCACCCTGGGCTGGTGGGAGGTGTCCCTGCCCATGGCAGGGGTGGCACTGGGTGGGCTTTGGGGTCCCTCCCAACCCAAACCATTCCATGGTTCCATAAGGTTGGCACAGCTCAGTGGTTCTTTAGCCACGAGGTTTTACCATCACAAAAATACCTGACAGAGAACTTTAGACCTGCCAGTCTTTCCCCCCACTGTTTAGATCAGCATTTCAATGACTTCTTAATCTTTAATTTGAGATTTACTTAATAACTGCCTGGACAAGAATTACACGAGGATTCCACAGCTGGAGGGGGAGGGTGACCAGGGGCTGGAAGGGGCTGGAAGGGGCTGGGGCTGCCAATCTCCAAAGCTGTGCCAGGAGGGCAGCCCAACATCCCCACAGGACCCAGAGCAGCAGCTGAACAGGGAAACACTTTAACACTCCTCTGGGTACAACACACTGAAGGGACACGATTTTGGCAGTATCCTGATCTAATTCCTATCATTAATTCAAGATAATTATGATATAACACAACAGGATAAATGAATATGTACTTTTAATGAATTAACCTAAATCTGTAAATATTATATTACATCACCATATTAAATTTATAAACAAAGTATTTAGCAAGATTATACAGATAAATGTTTTACTGATTGAATTATTATGTATTATTTTATTCCCTGTGCAATATAATACCTGCAGAACTCTCTTGTATCTGTAACTCCCACTGGTATAAGATTGTCTGTCTCATCTCTCAGAGTACACAATTAACTCAGTACTTCATAAGCACAGATCCCAAATACACCAACTCAATAAAGTCCTTTCTGAGACCTTCATATCCAGTTGCACCCATTTTTTAACTACTTGAGTTCATCTGATCCAAATCCCCCACTAAAATCTGCTCCCTTATGATGGGTAGAAAAAGAGGAACAGAAATGGTGCTTTTAGGCTTGACTAAGTTCCTTATTGAAACTCTGCTCAGTAAAGGTGGGTTCAGTTATCCTGAATACTTTCAGGTATGGGACACCTGACAGACACTGAAGGAATTCCTTTTTTATCTGTTTGTTTTTGCCAAGACATTCATTCTTCTCTCTGGCCTTGGAACCCTGTTATTGCCACAGCTCTATCAAATTCATTTGGGATTTCACCAAGAATTGCATTTAACTCCTAAAGGCTTCAAACATTCCGGGTCCAGGAGAACCTCATCTGTAATTTATTTCAGTGTGTTCCCACTGCTCAACCTCTTTTAAGGTTGTTTCTTGATTTCTGTTATAATTAAGCTAAAAGCATCTTATAAATCTATAATCTGGTAGGGCCAGTCTGTGCTCCTGCAGTTCTGCTTCACTCACACGTGAGAAGGCCCAGAGTCATTAGGAAGTGATGGTTTGAGGCACTGACACAAAGACAACTCTTAGAATTAAATAAAAAACGACCCCAGTAAGCTCTCTGAATGCTGTTATGGCAATGTCTGCCTTGGATTAAACTCCCCATTTCCCTCTCAGCTCCAAAGCCCCAGTGCTGGCACCGAGCAGGGGCACCAAGAGGCTGTTCCAGCTCACACCCTGTTGGCAGCAGTGTGTCCATGTGCCCCCTGCACTGGGACTGAGCCCTGCGGGCTGTGCCCCCTCACGTGGGTAACCCCACAGAGGGACTCCTGCCATCTCCCCTTCTGGGTGTCCTGGAACCAGCAGAAAGGCTTTATGGAGAATCACCATCCTCTCACCCTTCCTCCAGGCCACCTTGGAGAACCTGCTGCTCCTCCATGCTCCCAGGGGTCATGGCAGGGCAGTTATTCCTCTCCTCTCCCTTGGAGGCAGGAAGAAGTTCTTGACCTTTATTCAGCCCACTTGGAGAAAATGAGAAGTTCCACATCTCAGAATCACAGAACCACTTGGGTTGGCAAAGAACTCCACAAGTCCACCCGTGACCCTGCAGAGTCCAGTGCAGCCCATTCACTTGGACTTTCTGTACTGCTTCACCTGCACCTTTGTGAAACCTCACCAGAGAACCTGGGAGCCCATTTCAGGAGCCAGGGAGGACACCCAGCCAGGCGGGGGGATGTGCTGCAGACCCAGCAGATGCACCATGGACATATGTCCTCTCAGTGGACACTCAGGTTTGGCAGCTCCAGGGCTGGAAAAGCAGAGGCAGGAGCAGTGGAGGCACAAACCATGCCAGTCCTGCACTGGGGAGGGGCTGAGACCAACCCCAGGGCTCCAAAACTCAGTTCCCAGCTGGGACAGGGACTTCCATGTGTTTTCCAGCACAGCTCCACTGGGAGCACTCCCTGCCCAGCCCCAGCTCCTCCACCCCCCACCAGCCATGGCTTACACATGGTCACAAGGACACAGTCATTTAAGTCTCTGTTGTCTCCTCAAGAGAAAAGCCTTTTGAATCAAGTCCTGCTTCTCATTCCTTACTGACTCCTTGTTTTGTTGGCTCCTCTACATAACAGCTGAAACATTCACCATCACTTAAAATGATAAATTATTTTAATTTATACTGAATTTATTTATTATTGTTGCACAGACAAGAGGCAAGTGCCAGAATGTGCTTGTTTAATAACTGGCAGGAATAGGAAAGCCTTACACAAACAATTCATTTTCCAGGGGGAGTGCACACGAGTCTGCACATCCAGGTCATGTTCCAGGAATGAAACTTCAATAGCCAAAGAATTGGAGATCCCAAATTGCACCACAGTAACAAGAGAAAGGGAGTTCAGAACTGAACCTTTTAAAATCACAAAGGAAAGAAGAAAATGTTTATATTTGTTACACTCTCCATAAACACATCTGCAGGTGTTTGCAGCTGCATCCAGCACTGCACATGCACTGGGAGGACTGGGATGCTGGAATTCACACAGTGTCTCAGGATTCCAATGTGCTGGATAAATGTTATCCACCTCCTCTTGCTCCTGCAATCCCTTTCCCAACGCCCAGTTCTCAGGAACAGGAAGGGATGGGGAAGGTTTTGCAGATGTGCCACCAGCATTCCATGCCACTGTCACTCCTTGGGCACAGACTCCCAACCACAAAGGGCAGTTCTTTTGGAACTGGTAAGTCCCAATCCCCCAAACTCACTGCCCCCAGCAATTTAAATATTAATTAGGTGCCACGTGCCCCTGAGGAGCTGAACAGAGCCAAAGCCTGCTGGACCTGCTGCCACAGGGGCTCCAGCCATCCAGGCACCTCCAGCCATTCCCACCAGCGAAGGTGGGTGTCCTCAGGACCACTGCTCTGGAACTCCCTGGGATTTGAGCTCAAGAAACACTGGCAAGAAGCCCTCCAAAATAAATCCATGGTACAGGCCATAAGGCTGCAGTTTTGTTCTTGAGCATCTGGAGTCTGAGGGAGCAGGACCAGGGTTTGTCTGGCCAGGGTCCCCTGTGCCCATGGCAAGGTCCTGCTGAGCCTCACAGGGACAGGGAAGGGCAGGCTGACAATCAGAGTGTTTGACAGCAGGAGATGTGGGTTTGGTGCTCAGCCCCACAGCAGCTCCTGCTTTCAGATCCTGTGGTTTGGTGCCCCTAAAGGGACACAGTTTAGAGAAACAATGTCAGGTGGACATCTCATCTCCCCCTGAACCATCAGCATTCATTGCAGGAGAGCCACTGGGGAGAACAGGGAGCATCCCCTTTCCCAGCAGGAGGGAAGGAGACAACACACAGCTGGGAAAGTCACGTTTAAGAGACAGTGAGAGCTGTGATTCTGGGAAGCTCGAGGGAGCACTGACTCATCCCTGTGCACAGGAACAGCATGTCCTGGCTCTGCCCCCCCTGGGCCACCCTGGCTGTCCGGGCTGGGCAGCTCCCAGGGTGGGCAGAAATCCCACTCACTGTGTTTGGGACAGTGGCACTCCCAGACACCAACTGGCACCAAGTGCTGTTCCTCACAGTCCCCAGGTGGCAACTCCTTCCACCAGCAGAAAAACTTAGGGAAAAAACAAGAAGTTGCAAAGCTCTAAGAACAGCCAGTAAAGGACATGGATAGTTTGGGATCAGCTGCTGACAATGTGTCCAAACCTTTCAACACCAGTAAAAACCCATCAGGAAATCATAGCCCTGGGCAGACCTATCTGCAGGCACAGCCCATCCTGCCCTGCCTGGGGCTCATCCCAAGGGTTTGGGCACTGCCCCAGGTCCCCACAGCCCATCCTGCCCTGCCTGGGGCTCA
>JAJPCS010000248.1:214564-227759 GCA_021164005.1 Willisornis vidua nigrigula
AGCCCTCCCAGCCCATGGAGCCCACCCTGTGCCCGATGCCCACCTTGTCCCCCAGCCCAGAGCTCTGAGTGCCACGGCCAGTCCTGCCTTGGGCACCTCCAGGACTGGGCACTCCAAACCTCCCTGGGCAGCTCCTGCCAGTGCCTGCCCACCCTTTCCAGGGAGAAATTATTGCTGACCGAGGACATAATTAGCAAAAACACATGAATGGATGAAAATGAAGTCACCAATGGCCACGCTCATGGTGAAGAAGAGAAGCAGAATTTCAGTCACGTTATCAGAGCCCAATTATCCTTCTGAAAATGGAAGAGTTTGCACAAGAGGAGGTGGAAGAGCAGCATGAACAGCCCCAAAGGACCCCCAGGAACAGCAGGATTTATCTCCCCAAACTGAAGGCAGCACCACAGCTCAGAGTTTGGACATTCCCACTCCACCCTCAGAGTGGCATTGGAAGGAGTTTGTGCCTGTCAGAGAAAGTGAAAACTGTGAGGAACAAGCCCCCATCTGCTGGGACATGATTGACTCACAAAATAAGGTTAATTCATCCACAAGGTACCCCCTGCCCTGATTTCTCAGCCCAGGCACACAGGGACACTCCAGAGAACAATCTCACTTTTCCTTCCACTGCAACAGAGCCCAGGACTGAAGGTGGCACAGAGAAAATGAGCTGCTTCAAAGGCCACTTTTGGAACAGAAACTTGTCAACAGCAACTTAAAATAGTAATTTTTAGGTATTCCAAAACCCCCTCAAAGATCAGTTCTGTGACACCCACCAAGGAAAAGCTCATTTGCACATTTTAAAATAGTAAATCTAAATTCCAATCAGAGGAACTTTAAATGAACCAGTCAGATATTATTGCCCCAAAGCAAACTTCTCTCTTGAATTACCTAATATGGTTTTAATTACTATGTTTTCAAATTGAAATATCAATGAAATGCCTGATCACAACACCAGGAATGTTTTATGTCAAGCATAAACTGATTTATTAGGCTTTAGCATAGTTTTATCTCTTGTTCCTGTAAGCAGAGGAGGGCAATGTCAGTGCCCTGTCAGGGGCTGTGCCCACCCCCCGTGACCAGCTCTGCAACCAGCTGAGCGACTTCAATCAGGTTTGTCACAAAGGTCTAAATGAGAACATGCTCCAACCAACACTATGAAATTAAGTACCCAGAGATGCTCTATTAGTGCCCCATGAGGGAGAGATCCTGCAACACAAGTTTGTCCCTTATTAGCCTCAAGAATTCCATCCTGAAGTGCCAACTCACAGGACAGGGGACTTGAAATTAAATCTGGATTTACAGTAGATTTAAAACCTGGTATGTCTGAGAGTTTAAGATGTCCCTGAGTAGGTCAGTCATTGGGAAATGTCAAACATTTGCAGAGTTTTTGGCATCTCTTTACTGCTGCTGGCAGGTTCTTTCATAAAGAAACCACAACGCCCCAGAAATCTTGCCATGTAGGTCCTGGTGGGCAGTAATAAACTCTTGACCTCTAACCTCGTTATGGCAAAGGCCTGTCTGTGGTTCAGCCCTTCAGGCAGCCTCTGACACCATTTTTTTATCTATTTCCACCTCTTGGTGTCTGTTTCCAAGCACACAGCCCCACTCCAAGCCCAGCACTCAGAACTGTGCCAGCCATGCCAAGGGGCTGCATCTCCCCTTGGTGCTTCACCTCCCCCCAGGGCGTTCAGAGGAACCCAAACAGCAGCATCTGCTTTTCTGTCAGGGCTGTAAATCAGAAGGGATGTTCAAACTCAGCATTCTCCTCTCTGGTCTGACTCTAGGGAAGAGCTGCTGCTCTCATGGGGAGAGTTTTGGGGAGCATCACAGGAGGAGGGCAAAGTTACAGTACAAAGAGTAACATGCAGGTGAAGTCAAGACTAAATTAAATCTTGTCAGGAATGAAACCAGGAATTATGATAAAGGCAACTTTTAGGCAGCAATGCAGTTTGGGGGTCTGTGGCAGAGATATTTTACTTCTGCAAGTGAACAAAGTTGAAATGTTTGTGCCTGACAGACCAGCAAGAAAAGAAACACCTTAAACAATGAAAGAAATATTGGTTTTGATAGTCTGGGGCACTATTTCAATTCTCAATTGAAATTCCAGAACCAACTGTGGTTCATCTGTGCACATGGAAAGGCAGAAGAACAAGCAGCTCCATTAATTGCCAGCAGCATTTGACCCCCTCCAGGAGCCAAAGCACAGAAGGGGGATAAAAAGTGGGTTTGCCCAGAGCAAAATCTGGGAACTGATGTTCAAATTCTCATCATTTGTTAGTAATTAGTCACAGCAGTTTGAAACAACACATCTCATACAGGAGTAATGATGTGTCACTCACACAGTTCCAGAGGTGCCACAGGTACAGGAATCCTGATGTGCTGCTGAGAAATCAGGGACAGCACCACATCGTGGGCTAAAACACAAACTCTTGTGCTGGGGGAGAACCTGAGGGCCATGGCAAGGGAAACTGGGGCAGGCAGAGGAGAGGAGGGGCCCAGCCCTGGCTCCTGAGCTCCACTGACCCTTCCTCTGCAGCTCAGCAGGGACAGGCTCAGACACAGCCCCAAATCCCTCACCTGCCATCAAAGTGCTCATTTCCCCTCCAAGTGCTGGACCAAATAAAGTCAGAGCAGCACAACCAAACCCAGGACCGCAGAAAATGTGCAGATTGAAAGGGTGGAACCACGTTAATGGAACAGCTGACTCAGCTGTTAACAATTGCTCCTCTTACAGATGAAAATCTCCATATTAATGCAAAATCAAAACATCCAGAGGTAAAACAATCAGGTGCACCAGACAAAGGACAGGAAGGAAATGGGGTACAAAACCTGGGGGGCAGTGAAGAACATCTAAATCAAGGTGGTAGCTACTAGAAAATAAATACATCATGCTGCTAAATAGCACTGCCCAAAAGATGTAACTCACAAGATCCAGGAAATAACAACTTTCAATAATGGAAATGCACAAAGTTCACTGTTCATGTCAATAAACCCCAGAGACTGCAATCCCCTGTCTCAACACACAGCAATGCAGAGCAGGTGGCACAAAAGGCTTCCCTTGCTCAGAGAAATGCAATGATGTACAAGCTGGTGTGTTATGAGCTCTCCCAGGGGCACCAGGGTGGGACAGGAGAGTGGCCCAGGGACCTGGGGCTGCATTTCCTGCCACACTTGGATGTCAATGCAAACAAAACACTCTGTCTCAAAAGATAAATTCCCTTTTCTACAGAAAAAGCCTCCCCTGTAACCACACCATGCCATTTCCACCAATGCAAAGGGACTGTTTGTCTTACAGGACAAATTAACCAGAAGTTTTGCAGGACACTGAGCCAGAAGCTCCATTCTGTGTGACTATCAAAGAGCAATCCCACCCCTGCCCAGAGTCCATCCTCAGCAGAGCTGGAGCAGCTCCTGCCCATCCCAGAGGGCACTGCATGGGCTGCACCAGAGGTCACTGTGGAGCCACCACTGCCCCAAGGCCCAGGCTGGGCTGGAGCTGCCCCAGAGCTGTGGCTTCAGCAGAGCCTGGGGAGGCTCCATCACACCCTGTGGTTTCCTCCAGCCACACAGCCCTGAAAGGTCTCCCATGAGTAGGACACAGATGGAAAAGTGTTTCCTGAAGGCTCCAGCAGTGCCAAAGGCAACCAGGTTCCTGCTGCCATGGTCAAACATCACTGAAATACTGAGTCAAGAACATAAACAGGCTCCTTACCCCAGGGCAGGCACAGTGACCACGGTGTCCTCTTGGTCACGGAGCAGCAGAGCAAAGGACAGCAGCCTCCTGGGGCAGGAACTGAGCATTCCCTCTGTGCTGTAGGGCTGGACCTTTTCTGCCATCATTATCAGCCTTCCCAGTGCAGCTCTTGCCAGTCCAGAGGGGTCCTCTGGCAACAGATTTGCCATTCCTGGGTGATCAGCCAGAGCAGCCCCATCCAACTCTGCACAGGCTGGGAAGAACCAGCTCCCTCCTCCTTCTCCTCTTCACTGTTTGGGTAAGGAACACCCAGAGGAGAAGGGTCCACACAGTCCCTTTCCAGGCATTACAGAGAGGCCAAGTGCCCCTTCCATTTTCAGCACAGGACCAGGGGCACCTCCAGCCTCGTGCTGCACTGGCACAGTCGGGGGGAATTCTGGATCCATTGGCTCCTTCCATGCTGGACAGGCACAGGACCCTGAGCTTTCCACTGCCTGTCAATCCTCCAGGGTGGGCAGACAATCCAGGAAGGGAATATGGAAGCACTTCCCAATTCAACATAGGCTGGGACACCTAGAAAGGAAACAAAGCCCTTTGGGTTATGTGTGATATGTGGATTCCTGTATGACCAGATACAAAGTGTGTCTTTAGTGTTCAGTGAAATTAAAAGGAAAAAAGGCAACAAAAATCTGCATTTTTGTAGAAAACCAGCTTGGCAAAATTAACTCAAGTCACTATTTAACACAGTCACTAATATAGAGAAGCTTCACTAACAGCCCAGTTTCCAGTATATATTCAGGGGGTTCCTTCAGTTTTCAGGGAAATGTTATGGCTGATTATTCTCCTTCCCCAGCAGGCATTTACCTTGGCTTATATTTTACATGTATTTTTATTTCTACTGTCCTAGTCATGTCAGCAACACTGAGTGGCAAATATTCACAGGGTTTCTTTCCAGTGTGTGGGGAAAGCAGGAAGGGTTCAAGGAAGGTCTAATCCAGAGCCCCTTGAAAGCCTTTGGCAATAGAGCTGGGCCTACAGAGGAGCAGCTCAGCAGAGAACTGACTAAAACAGCCCCAAATTTGTGTTTTCAGCCATTCAGTTCTTTGCTGCTTCAAGAAAACACTTTTACTGGCTCAAACTCAATTCCAGTTACTTCTGAAACTTGAAATGAAATTAATTAGGGGAGAAAGACAAACTGGAGAGAGGAATGTCCTTGCAGGTGCACAGTCATGGCATTTTCTTACACTGAACTGCTGAGACTTTGCCCAGTCAGTGCTTCAAACCTCCCAGGGAGCAAACACATGGAAGGGACGTTTCATCTTCACAGAGAGTTTAAACACACAAATAAAACTGCTCTGGTTTGGCTCAGCTGAGAGCTGAGCAGGCAGAGAAATGCAGGGTAATATTCCAGACCCCCTGACCAGTCCCCACCAGTGAGGCAAGGGCTGAAGAGGGACCCAACAGAAACTCCTGCTCACTTCGAGCAGGGACAGCCCAGGGCCAGGCTGGGCGAGGCAGGGACAACCCAGGGGACCCCCAGGGCCAGGCTGGGTGAGGCAGGGACAGCCCAGGGGACCCCCAGGGCCAGGCTGGGCAAGGAAGAGACCCCCAGGGGACCCCCAGAGCAGGCTGGGCGAGGCAGGGACAACCCAGGGGACCCCCAGGGCCAGGCTGGGTGAGGAAGGGACAGCCCAGGAGACCCCCAGGGCCAGGCTGTGTAGGGAATGCAGAGGCACAGGCACTTCATCACGTGTCCATCAGACAAGTGGAGCACATGCTGCCCAAACAAAGCACAAAGAACACACCAAGTAGAAACTCCAGCAACAACATCCTGGCTCCATGTGGTTCCCCAGGGCTGGAAATCAGGATAGTGCTACTGATTTCAGTCACAGAAACACAGAATCCTTAAGGTTGGAAAGGACAAATGAGATTAACAAGGTCCAACCTTCACCTCAGCCCCACCTCCACGTTCACCACTAAGCATGGCCTCAAGTGCTACAACCCACATGGTTTTAAAACAATTCCAGGGATGGGGACTCCACAACTGCCCTGGGCAGCTGTGCCAGACCTGGAGAGCCATTTCTGTGAGGGAAATGTCCTTAAATTCCAACCTGAATCTCTCTTGGCACAGCTTGAGTCTGTTTTCTCTCATCCTGTCACTCACTACCCAGGAGAGGAGAGACCCAACAGGCTGGAGCAGGTAAATTCTGCCTTTATACACGTTGGGGTTTGTGGAAAGCAAAATGTTCTTGTAGAAGAAACCCAAGGCACAACTTCAGGGAGCAGATTTGGTCAAAGAGTTATTTCTTTTTACCAAGTGCTTGAGCAGCTTTTGTTGGAAGAAACATTATTAAAAAAAACTCTTCAATGCCAAAACCATTTCATAAGAAATTTTAAACCAGATTTAAACTGATTAAAACAGATTTAAACCTACAGTGATAGCTCTTAACTTCCAGGTTTTTCTGGAAAAGCAAAGCCTTCAGTCTGGAAGCCGTGGACCCTTCTACACCTGCAGCAGCTTCAGTGAGGAACCATCATCCTGCCCTGAATTATTGAGAAGGGCACACGTTTCATTCTTGTGTTTGTGATGGCAGAAGGAAGATCAAACAGAGCTCCAAAATTTGTTCCAAGCCTTTTGAAAGCCTCTGACAACACGCAAGTCTTGACAGTTCAGTTACTTAATTTTTTATGGAGTATTTCATTTATTAAAAGGAGTGATGCCTAAACCTTCAGTTACTGCTCTGCTCCCAGGAGGGGAGAGAGCCCATGTCACAAACATTACCCCGTGTGTGCCAGCAGATGGATGAGCAGTGACATTCCTTTGGAGTGGACTGAGCATTCAAATCAACCCCAACCCCAAACCCCATCCCTGTGGCTCTGCCACACAACCACAACAACATTTCATGCAGAATTTTAAAGCAGATGTGAGCAAAGCTCAAAGCAACCAAGAGATTGGATCCCTCTCCAGACTGTCCAACATTTAGAGCAGCTCTGGGGGTGTGGCACATCTGGGCACAGAATTCTATTGCCCCTCCTCTGAAGGGGCATTTCTCCTTCAGCCCAAGGACTGTCCCTGTCCCTGGTGACCACACTGCAGCAGGGGGAGGAAGGTCCCTGCAGGAGGCCTCTCTGCTGGCAGATCTCAGCCAACACACTCAGGAGCTTTGAGCCAACTTGGGCAAGTAGCAGGAATTTACAGAAAGGCAGAAATTAAACACATTTCAGCAGCACTGAGGCAGGTGGAAGAAGTTCACTGGCAATTTTTGTGGTTTATCTGTTTGGGGCTGTTGGCACTCACTGTGTGGTTCCCCTGGGGGTGGAGGATTCAAGGCTGGGTTGGGTTTGTGGTTCCAGAAAGCAGCAAGATGCTTGAGACCCTGCCAGGGGACCAGTGAGACCAACACTCCACGTGGTCCTCCCTCTGGATTGTGTCTGCCAAATGTTTGCAGGGAAAGCAGAAGATTCCACTGCCCAAATCCCTCAGCCATGTCTGTGAGGCCAATTGACTTCCACTCCCAAGAAGTGGAATGCTCAGTCACTCTGCCCAGAGACTCCCCAGGACAAGGAGGGCTCCAGGAACAGCATCCTTGGACTGGGCACTGGTGGCACCTCAGGGCCTGGTTCCAGTTCTGGAACTGCAAGAACAACATTGAGAGGCTGGAGTGTCTCCAGGGCAGGGAGCAGAGCTGGGAAGGGGCTGGAGCAGCAGGAGGGGCTGAGGGAGCTGGGGGGGCTCAGCTGGAGAAAAGGAGGCTCAGAGGGCACCTTCTGGCTCTGCAATCCCTGCCAGGAGGGGGGAGCCAGGACAGGGGGTCGGGCTGTGCTCCAGGGCACAGGGACAGGAGGAGAGGGCACGGCCTCAGGCTGGGCCAGGGCAGGGGGCACAGCAGGAGGAATTTCCCCCTGGAAAGGGTGGGCAGGCACTGGCAGGAGCTGCCCAGGGAGGTTTGGAGTGCCCAGCCCTGGAGGTGCCCAAGGCAGGACTGGCCGTGGCACTCAGAGCTCTGGGCTGGGGGACAAGGTGGGCATCGGGCACAGGGTGGGCTTCATGGGCTGGGAGGGCTTCATGGGCTGGGAGGGCTTTTCCCACTCAGTGGTTCTCTGCTTGTTGCCAGTGACAGTTTCTCCTGCAGGAACCCAAGAGATGCTCCAGACCCAGAGCACGTCCCTTCTCTGCCTCCACTCACAAATGGCAAACTCAAAAAAAAAAATAACATTTGCCTTTTCCATTCTGGTAACAACTCACTCAAAATAAGCAGATCAATCACATATAATTAAGTTGTCAACCCTTAATATGGGGTGCTGAACTACTTTAAAAACAGCAAATATAAATACCAAAGCAAAGCAACAGGAAACAAGAAAAGAGGTTGAACTGCTGTTCATGGCCAGCCAAGATCCAGCCTCTGGGTCTGTCCATTGTTCTGGTCAAACCTGGAATTCAGCTGTTTAATGTTTAGCTGGATAAATGTCTCAAATATGGCTGAGATTTAAATCTGCCATTTGTGGGTGTGTGGCTGACCCTTGGCACAGGATAATCCCTGCAATGTATTTGTGAAGGACAAACCCAACCACACTGACCAACAGCCACTCAGGAAATAAAATCTCTTTTCCAACAACTGCAAAGGTAAATCAATAGCAATGATTTACATGAGCAAAATGCAGCTCCAACACAACATAAGAGGTGCCTTACCCTTTTACAGAGAAATATTTCTAACAAAAATGGACATTTTGATGAAGATTGTTCCAAGTTTTAGTGGCAAATACAGAAAAGCTGCAATAATTCTCAGTCAAACACTGTCTGGAGCAGTTGCTGTAAAGGCTGATCTTGCCCTCAGTGGGCAGCACCACCTCATTCCTGCCCCAGGGTGGGCACCAAACACCAAGGGGCATCTCCCTGACTGTGAGTGCAGCTCGACCATCCCCATTTCTCTGACTAATTCAACATGCTGTGGATTATCAGCTTCCAGCATAAAGGCTGCTTTATTTATTTAGCTTCATTCAGGTCCTGAAGGATCCTCCTTTGGCTGCAATCTCATTTACAAGTTGTGTTATGAACCTGTGAATGGGCTGTGCCTCCAGCCAACACCGTCGTTTTCTTGGCTTCACACCCCATTAGTCACATTCCTCTTTTGCAGGGGGTGTCCAAAGAGGAAAACACAACACACACACCCATTTTCTGAAAGTGTTGCTCAAATTGTCTTTTCACTTGGATTAGTTTGGGGGTGACATCAAGAAACTGTTTGTCTGTTCCAGAACAGGTTAAATGCATTTCCTGTCTGAGGCACAACAACCCTCCTTGGAATTCCCCTTTGGGCATCAAGATTGTGACACAAATTACCAGGAAAAAGTCCCACAGCTTCAAATCCAGAAGGGTCCCTGCCCCAACCCTCGGGGAGGCAGCAGAGGCTGGTCCTGTCTCTCAGGTGCCATTTAGGTTAATGCCAAATTAAAATTCCCAACTCTGAGATCTTTGACAGGTGAAGCACAAAATGGCTTTTCCCCCTCCTGGAATTCCAGGAAGATTTTGATCTTTGGCATCAAGATGTATTTCAAACACAACTAAGTGTCAAAACCTGCTCTGAAAATCCATCACTTATTAAGCTGACAAGTTATTTCCTTTCTTCTGAATGAACTTACACAGGAAAGGTGTTCTACACAACAGACCTAATAAGGAACCAGATCCAGTGGGTTTTGTTATTTCTAGAAAAGCCAGGAAAGCACCAGAGACACTTTTCAGTAAAACAATGACCTGCCTTGCCTGAACCCAGGGCAATTACCCAAACACTCTGTTCAGTTCAGCACTTTGATGATCTTTGCATTGCAGGACACCCAATAAAGTGAAAAATTCTATCACTTTTATGTCATCAGAACTGAATTGTGAAATTGTAGTTTTATTTTTTACATTATTTTTTGTTTTGAAAGAACTGCTTGCCAAGATGAGTGTCCCCCTGTGGGTGGCCACACCCTCTGCCTGGCACCAGGACTGTGGCACATCTCCCTGGGACAGGTGGGACCTCCTGAGCACAGCCACGGCCAAGAGCCTGTAACAGGGATGGATCAGCTCCTGCTGCTCCTCTTTGCTGTGCCCCCTGCAGGGCAGCCCAGAATGGTGTGCCCGGAGAGCAGCAGCACTCCTGGGGCACAGGGTGGGCACGGAGACAGTCCCAGCAGGGAAAGGCAACCCCCTGGATTCCCAGGGCTGCGTTTGTAACTCCAGAAATGAGCAATACTGGTCCAGGGTCCCTCACTGGTTCCACTCCAACACTGATCTTGGCTGTTTGGGCCAAACCTCCTCACGGTATTTCAGTATTTTCAGCTCCAACAGGAGAGCCTGTCTGAGGAACTCTGCAGTGACCACCTTTGGCTGTGGAATACAGAAAGGATCTCTGCAGAAACCATGCAAAGAGAGGAATTCTGCAGCTGCACCAGGGAAAACAAGGTAGGAAGGAGAGTAAAAAGAACTAGTAGTAACACAGAGATAAATAAAATAGGACCACAACAGTGTAACAGACTGTTCTGCACAAAAGCAGCTTGGATGGAGCCAGAACAGCCAGGCTGGGGCTGAGCTGGTGGCACAGTTAACAGCAGCTCCTGGAGATGAATTCCCTAAAATTTAAATCTGGTTTGTTGGCTTTCACTGCTCAGCAAGTCTGTGTCAGGACAAGGAGCATTTCCAACCCCCTTCTTGTCAGCAGAACCATCTCACAGGAGACCACAGGGCAGCAAACATCTCCTGATCTAACCAGAGACACTGGTGGGAAGATGATCTCTTGGCAAGGTACTTACACATAACAGCCAGATTTGCACTGGCAATAATGTCTCTAACTTGTAATTAATGATGGTTTAACAGTTTAGTTTCTTGGGGAAAGAGGGTTGTTATTAAAGGCTGATAGAACCACATCGTGCCAGCATTTCAATATCCACATCAGAGAATCCCAGAACAATTTGGGTTGGAAGGACCTGCCCATGGCAGGGGGCAGGACAAGATGAGCTCCGAGGTCCCTCCCAAACAGTCCAAGGGCTCAGTCCTCTGGCACAGGTGGATTTGCTGCAGGAATTCCCATGAAAACCTTCCAGCCTTCACCAGGAGAAACATTTTCCCCAACCCCGCTCTGGGAATGGCAAAATGAGGCAAAATGCAGCAAAAACTGCTTATTGGGACCAAACTCCCCTGCACAGGCTGGGGCAGCTGAAACTAAAACTCTTCACAAACCAGAGCTCTGAGTCATCACATCTGTCACCTTATTAAAAACACTCAATTGGAGGAGTTTTTTAGCAAGAATGTGCATGGACTGGAGCTCTATTTAGCAAGCAAGGTTTGATTTTCTTATTAGAAATCACCCTGTAAGCCTCTTATTTTTGCTATAGACATCACTTTTTAATTTCTCTGCATGCCTGTTAGTGACTGGCAGGTGACTTTTCCACAAAATTATTTTGCCAGGAGTGTGCTGTGAATAATTGATCAGTTCTGGGCAGATGGACTTGCAGGCTCGGTCTGTGCCACCTGCCTGAAGTGTTGGGCACCCCAGGAACATCTGCCTGCCAGAGGCAAAGCAGTGTGGGCAGCCTCCACTTTGCCTGCAGCCACAACACCGGGGCTGAGAGACATCACTGAGGGGAAAACCCTCCTCACAAGCAGCTCCGTTTCTGCCTGCAACATTGGGATGATGTTTCTGCCTTATACATTTGGATGCTTCTGCTCAGATCTCCAAAAATCATCTCTATTTGCTTTTCCTTCAGGACTGACACGAACAGATGTGACATCAAGAGCTGACAATGGGCTTTACAAGGGAGCCTTTGATCATTTAAGGCCCTGAGTGTCATTCACTTCTCCTGTGCCACTGATCTCCCAGCTCCTCCTCTCTGAGTGAACGCTGGTCAGAACCAGACCTGCCAGAGCAGAGGGTGTCCCTTTCCAGGCAATGTTTACTCTTTACCTAAGACTTAAACAACTAATGCAGATTTTATTGACCTATTCCCATGTGTAAGTCACCCAGAGCTGCTGTGGCTGCCCCAGCCCTGGCAGTGCCCAAGGCCAGGTTGGACAGGGCTTGGAGCACCCTGGGATAGTGGAAGGTGTCCCAGGCTAGGCTGAACAGGAATGGGTTGAGCTTTGAGGTCCCCTCCAACCCAAACTGCTCCATCATTCTGTGATTCATCGTGGAAGAAGTGGGGGAATCAAATACTGGCTCCATTTCTCAACCAAACACCAGCAAAGGCCATCAGAGCTCCACCAACAATCCTTTAAATTCATCTTGGACAAAGAGGTGCTCAAAGACCAACAGAAGCTGCAGCAAGCAGAGGTGCAGGATCCATGTGAAATACCCATCCAAACCCCTGAGCCTCCTGGTCAGCAAACAGGCCACAGTCACTCAGGGTTGGAATATTTTCAAAAAGGATCAGCCAATCAACCAGGAAGGTGAAAACCTGAAATTGTCTATTTTCAAGCTTCCTGCAAAGAACTTGGACAGACTACATGGAAAATTTGTTCCATCTCTAACCCTGATTTCATCATTTAAGCTACTCTTGAATCCTGGCAGGTTTGCTGTGAGTCTCCAGTTCCTTCTGAGCCTTCAGCAGCCCTCCAGCCTCAGCTCAAAACGTGGTGGGAGCCCTGAAAAATCTCTGCACCTTTAAAACAAGAGACAAAGGACTTGTGCCTGCATTTCTGTACATGGTCCTTTCCCCTTTGCCCCTGATTTCCACCCTGGAAAGAGCCACACAGCCAGGGAGAGGGTGGCACATCCCAAAGGCTGAGCTGGGGATGTGTCCCACCTGTGGGAGGGAACAGGAGGCTCAGAGGAGAGGGGCAAACACTGAGGGGGCAAAGGAAGCTCCTAAAAACCAGTTCAACCTTGGAAAAATGAGCACTTCAGAGGCTTCTGGGTTGACCTGCTCTTAATTCAGAATCACACAGTCCTTAAGGTTGGAAAAGCCCTGTAAGATCATTCTGCCCAACCACTAACCCAGCACCACATTCACCAGGAAACCATTTCTTCAAGTGCCACATCCATTTCTTGAACACTTCCAGGGCCAGGGACTCCACCTCTGCCCTGGGCAGCTGTGCCAGTTCTGAGCACCACGGTCAGCAAAGACCTTTGCCTAAAACCCAGCCTAAACCTTCCATTTACCTGTGAAGCTCTGACTGAGACAGTGGCAACTCTTCATTTTCTACAAAAGGAACATCTGGAGTAGTATGAAAACTTGTAAGCACCTGGAGAGCAAGCCCTGAGGAGAGGAAAGTGGCACTGCCCCTCAGCCAGGGACATCTGTGTGCTCAGAAACACCTGCCTTAAACTCAGTGACACTTATACCTACACACACTGCAAGTTATTGAACACGGCTCAGACACAGCCAGGAAAGGTCCAAACACGGGGGGGCCACACATGGGCAGGTGATTTACTGAGCACTGGAGAACAGCCCCTGCACTGCCATGTCCTGCCAAGCTGCTGCTCAGCAGCTCCACAAGGTGGGCACAACCTGCCACCAACACACGGGAGT
>JAJPCS010000248.1:256123-266424 GCA_021164005.1 Willisornis vidua nigrigula
CATGTCTGCTCCAGGAGCAGCCACCTGCCCATGGAAGGGGTCAGCAGAGACCTGTCTATGGAAGGGACCAGCAGGGATCTGCCCATGGAAGGGATCTGCCCATGGAAGGGACCTGCCCATGGAAGGGACCAGCAGGGACTTGCCCATGAAAGGGATCTGCCCATGGAAAGGACCAGCAGGGATCTGCCCATGGAAGGGACCAGCAGGGACCTGCCCGTGGAAGGGACCAGCAGGGATCTGCCCATGGAAGGGACCAGCAGGGATCTGCCCATGGAAGGGATCAGCAGGGACCTGCCCATGGAAGGGACCAGCAGGGACCTGCCCGTGGAAGGGATCAGCAGGGACCTGCCCATGGAAGGGATCAGCAGGGCTCTGCCCATGGAAGGGACCAGCAGGGATCTGCCCATGGAAGGGATCAGCAGGGACCTGCCCGTGGAAGGGACCTGCCCATGAAGGGATCAGCAGGGACCTGCCCATGGAAGGGTCATGGGCTTAGAGACAGAACCAGGCTGAGGGTTGAATTTGGCATTTCCTGCTGAATTTCCCCACCACTCCTTGCTCATGGCCAGCTTGACACTCTCACTGAAATATGCACGTGCTGCTTATCTGTTCACTCCAATTCTTCTCCCTGGGATGAGGTGTCAGAGGAAACAGCATTTTGTGGCTTCTCAAGGAATTCCAGCTAAGCTTGTCCCATGGGATGAGATCCCATCCCTGGGGAGGCACAGTGGGAAGGTCACGGCCAAAGCAGCAACAGGTGGGGCCTTGTCAGGGCTCAGCTGCCACGTGGTGACCTCATATCAAATTGGGTGTTTTCCTCCTCTAGAAAAAACGAGCCATGCCCTGAGCAGGGAGGAGAGGAATGTCCCCAAAAGACCTTCCTTACAAAGGCAGTAATGCTAAGTGGGCAACAATACTGTTTAATTTTAATTAGCTGCTAATATTTTGGGAGGGCAGTTATGGGTTTGGACACTGATATTGACAGTTTGCTCATCTTGTGGAATTTAATATGGGATCAATTGGTTTAGGCAGCTGGGGAGAAGGGTCTTCCTGCTGTTTGAGATAAAAGTGCCGTCTCTTTCTTCAATAAATCTAATCCAATCATTATTAAATCTTTTGGTAAATATCTTGGAGAAATCAGGTCTCCCAGTGTTTGTGCTCATGGATCAAGGAGAGAAAGATGAAGGCAGACAGTTTCCAGGTAAGCAAACAGGGAGTTTGTTATTTCAGGTCATGGATGGAGTACTACCTACAACAAACAATCCAGCAGAAGCCACAGACACACAGATTTTTTTTTTCAGGTACCACACAAAGCAAGAAGTGCTCCAGGTGCTCCTGGAGCTGTGCAGGGACCAGCAGAAACACCTCGAGCACAGTGAGAAACACAGAGCTGGAGATGTGTCACCCCTTGTGCAAAGGTGCTGGATCAGCCACAGCAGGGAGAGAGCCCTTACCAGGCACAGCACCATCACTGGGCACTGACTGGCAGAGCAATGCCTGTGCCTGGACAGCACCATCATGTCCTGACTGGGCACTGACTGGCAGAGCAATCCCTTACCAGGACAGCACCATCATGTCCTGACTGGGCACTGACTGGCAGAGCAATCCCTGTGCCTGGACAGCACCATCACTGGGCACTGACTGGCAGAGCAATCCCTTACCAGGACAGCACCATCATGTCCTGACTGGGCACTGACTGGCAGAGCAGTCCCTGTGCCTGGACAGGTGTGCTCCCTGTGCCACGTGGGTGTGCTGGCAGCGCCCTTGGATTCTGGGCACAGGGAGCTGAGGCCCATGCACAGGCTCTGACCAGGAGGCACTTTAACTCCTACTGGCTCTTCCCTCAAGTTCCCAGGATCCCCAAGGATCAGATCTAACAGGATCTCATGGATGGGATCCTCAGTGCCCCTGACAACAACTCAGCCCTCCCAGCCCACCTCTCCCATCACAGCTTCCCTGTTAGAGTTCTCTCCAAGGGCACAAGCAAATGTGGGGAGTTTGTAATTCCAAGTCATTTGTTGGTTGCACCTTCAAAGGGCTGAGAAAGGCATTAATTACTCTCTTGGCACGAGCTCCTGCAATCATGTTCCTCGATGTCTTCCCTGAGCCAGCGATGCAGCTGCTGCTCAGCCCAGAGACAGACACAACATCCCTGAGCTGACCCAGCAGTGTCCAAGCCCTCTGCAGCTCCCCAGACCTGTCACAGGCAGCTCCAGGAGAAACCTGCTGCTACTATAAGATCACATTTCAAATTTTGATATCTGCTTTGAAAGGGCAGACCCTGCCAGCTGACAAATAATAAGTGGCCCTTTTGTATTCTGCTCCATCCTCACCCATTTTTCATGCCTTGCAAGGTGAGGCTTTCCAATCAAGGAACGGCAGCTTGGGCAAGTGGAGATAATGGATTTTGATGGAGGCCTGGAATGAATATGGTATTTATGAAGATGCCAGTCATTAAAAGAAGCCTTGCATGGTTGTTGCACATTATTTTATTGATTTTTCCGAATGCAGGGATCAAGGCAAGGATCAGACTTTACATGAAACGTTTCAATTTCTAATCTTTAATTTGATAAAGCATTGCAGCATTTGTTGATTTGTGCCTTTGAAGGGTTGGTGGGCTCTCTGCCTGTACACACACTGTGAATTCTAAATTCAGAGTGTACTCTGGGAGAAGAGGACTTGAGCAGTGGAGAGTAATGGGGAAAGTTTGGAGAAGAGATGGAGGTCATGTCTCCTCTTTTCAGTCTCTTGTTCTGTGGGTGGGTGTGGGTTGAGCTGACTCCTCTGGAGTCAATTCTAATTCTGCTTGTTATTGCAGCACTGAGGGAAAAAAACTCCTTGTAGACATGACAGGTGTCAATTGGAAAGTCCTGGAGGACGAGAAATCATCTTTATCAGCAGAATAAACACAGCCTGGGCATCAGGATGAGAATCCCTCCAGCTTCTCTCCAGCAGGAGTTGGTCAGTGTGTGCTGACCATGGCCAGTGTTTGGTAGGAAAGTCTGGGTGGGGCTGGTGCCCCTGGCTGGGGCTGCCTCCAGCTGCTGCCCAGCTGGGCACACTCCCTGCTCTGAGCACCTCCACTGCTGGACATTGGCCTTGTTTGTGGAGAGATCAGCTGCTGGTGCTGGTGCTTCTCACTGTCAATCACTGCATGTCTGGGGGCATTAAACTCACTGATTGGTTTTACTTGACATATGCAGTGAGTGCCTCGATGTTTCTGTCTTCCTTTATATAATACATATATATATTTACTGATTTTCTATAATAGAATATGCCTTTTTTATTTGGGAAGAAGGGAAAACATAAACCTACCTGGGGGACAGTGTGAGGTGGGGAGATGCAGGCACAGATTTGACAAATGTCCTCACTTCTTACAGGTGCTCTTACTCTGGAGAGGAAACAACAATTACCTTTAAAAGGCTGATTTTGTCCCCCTGTTGGTCACTGGCACCGTGTCCCAGTGGGCAAGTGACCCTTTTGGGGGTGACACAAAGTGGGAGGCACAGGGTGGGAGAACAGGGTGACACCAGCAGTGACACTGAGCATGGGACAAGGCCACCCAGGCCAGTCCTGCTGCTTGCCCAGCCCTGGGCTCAAGGGAAGGAGCTGCTGCCGAGCCCCAGTGCTCCCCAGTGCTCCCCAGTGCTCCCCAGTGCTGGTGTGGGATGGCAATGCTGCCTGGCTTGTGCTGTAACTCCACAGATGGTGTTTGGATTTCTTTCAAGGTAGGCAAAAGGAAGTGATCAGGCAGAAAGTGCAAATACCAGTTCAGACGAATGGGTTAATTAGAGATTATTGTTTTCTGTGCCTGATCAGCAAAGTTGGGTATAAACAAGTCTTTGGTGATGAAATGCAGGGAAAATAACAGCAAAAAAGAAGAATTGGAGTGTTCTTGAACTCCTTATCTCAGTGCAGAGTAACGTCCATCCTGATGGGGATGAACTGCAGTTTAATGTGTGTTCTGGCTGTGTCTGGGGCTCCTTCCTGCAAAGAAAGGGAAGTTCTCCACCTCCCCTTGCAAGTGGGGCCTGGCAAGGGCTGGGCTGGAAGGAGGTGGGGAGTGATTTGAAAGGACAGTGCCCCCACTGCACTGTCTCAGAGCTCTGCACACTGGGAAGAGCTTCCTTTTCTCTGGGCAGTACCCAGTGCTGGGTGGCAGCTCCCTGGGCAGGGCTGTGGAGCACGGGGAGTGCCAGAGGCTGAGCAGTGTGGGAAGGGTGTGGGGCACAGCAAACCTGGGCCAGGCAGAGCACAGTGAGCAGCAGCCACGATCCGTGGGAGGGGAGGGAGGAAAGGCTCCTTCTCCAAGCTGTGGAGCTCCTGAGGGGCTCCCACCTTCCTGCCTGTTCTCCTGAAAATACAGCAAATCAAACACTATGGGCATTTTCAAAATTAAACTCATTGGTCTATGAAATAAGTCCAGCATGAGCACACTATTTTTCCAATACTGATTTATTGATATTGATTATCTGCCCTCTGAGGCTTCCTACTGTCACCCCACACTAACAGCTGTGAACCCCTGGGACACACTGGTGCAGGGGTTTGTCAGGATGGTGTTGGGAAAGGCACTCAGACTCACCATGTGTGGAGGGAGGTGCTGTTTTCAGAGCTCATGCTGGCAGGGAAGAGCTGGTGGGGTGGGAATCCTGTGTCCCCTCAGCTGCAGGGACCCCACCTATCCCACCAGGCACATCCGAGGAGAAGCACCTCGGCATTTCAGTCTGCAGAGCTTTTATGGGAATTTCCTGGGAGAAACAACCCTCTCCATTGTCCCTCCTGCCAAACAGCTGGATGCTCACAAGAGACCATCCTCAGGCAGGCAGGGAAAGTGCTGGTGGCAGTGGGAGCTGCCCCAGGCTTCTCCATGGGATCAGCCCTTCCTTCAGGGGCTCAGCTCTGCCCCAGCCCAGAGGGGCTGCCCCTGCTCCTGCCCACTGACCCCTCCATGGGATCAGCCCTTCTCTCAGGGGCTCAGCTCTGCCCTAGCCCAGAGGGGCTGCCCCTGCTCCTGCTCCTGCCCACTGACCCCTCCATGGGATCAGCCCTTTCCTTGGTCCCAGAGGGGCTCAGCTGTGCCCCAGCCCAGAGGAACTGCCCCTGTCCCTGCCCACTGACCCCTCTGTGCACTGAGGCCATTGGGATGGGACCATTAGCAGGGTATGGACTGAGACTTTGCAAATGGGATCTGTGCATCCTCTCCTGCTGGATGCTCTGCCTTCCCAGCAGCACTAATGTAATTTCCAATGAATTTTCATGAGACTGAAACCTTTCCCACTCCTTGTCATACTCCAGCAGAATCCCTTCGGGTCTGCAGTCTCTGCATTACACACCAGGCGACTGCCTGACTCCCAGGAGTGGGGTATGATAAATAAAATACTGCTTTTGTCTTGGGAGCCATTACCCCCTTGCTGCATAGGAAGGGTCTGTGATTTGGTTTGTGCTGCTGCCATCCTGCTTTCCAAGAACAATGTACATCATTATCCTTAAGTAGTGGAATCATAGTGTTTAATGGAAACCCAGATCTCTCACTGAACTTGAGATTTGTTGTCCTGAATCTGTAGTTTCCAGATTTCCACTCCATTAATTTCCTACCCGACATTGGTTTTCTGAAGCAGCTCCTGCTCCCAGCTGTGCTCCTGAACTTGAACACCTTCATTCAGCAGCTCTTGTTTTCTCAGTCTGAATAAATATTCACTTTTGGGAGTTTACCATTTTTTAAATTGTTGTTCCTTTGTTGTGCTCACTTGACAGACTTCAGAATGCTCCATGTTCCATGCCCAGGACTGGAGATGTGACCTCACCAGTGCCAAGAACAGGCAGACAAAGAGGGTTGTGCAGGGCTGTGGTGGGGTGCCCCGGGATGGGGTGCCCAGGGGTGGGGTGCGCAAGGGTGGGGTGCCCAGGGGTGAGGTACCCACACAACAGTGGGGTGCCCCGGGATGGGGTGCCCAGGGATGGAGTGCCCAGGGGTGAGGTACCCACACAGCAGTGGGGTGCCCCGGGATGGGGTGCCCAGGGATGGGGTGCCCAGGGGTGAGGTACCCACACAGCAGTGGGGTGCCCAGGGATGGGGTGCCCCGGGATGGGGTGCCCTGGAATGGGGTACCCACACAGCAGTGGGGTGCTCTGTCAGGAGGGATTTGGGGACAGCTGGAGCAGGGAGTGAGTGGGACCTGGGCAATGAAGTGTGAGAGCTTTGCAGGGGTCCTGGCAAGGTGTCCAAGGGGGATCCTGCTCCAGGAGCTGGGAATGCCCTGTGAAACTGCCACCTGCTCAACCAAACCCAGTGAGTGAGGGGCTGAGCTCTGCAGAAATGTCCCAGTGGCACTTGGAGCCCCAGGGACAGCTCAGGGCAAACCCCCCTGATTTAATGATTCCACTATGCAAGAAAGCACGAGAGGGAATACACCAAAACTGCCTGAGCCCCTCTCTGGGCCCGGGAAAAAGCATTAAGGGCATCCCTGGAAACAGCCCCTGCCCCAGTGTACTGCCTGCCATCCTGAGCCACAGAGAATTACATGGAATCTGTGACCAAAAGGCAAGAAATTATATTGTCAAGGTAGCAAATGCCTGAGTGGGATTTTCAATTGCACCTGCTGGAATTGCAGACCTTTCTGGGAGAGAACAAGCACCTCAAGGAGAGGGGCTGGCTGGGCTGCAGCATGTGAGTGCCCAAGGGCATGGGAAGATCCTGGGCTCTGGGCTGGGCTTTGCTCTCAGTGTACAGTCAATAAAACCCTGAAGGTGCTTCAGAGTTTGGGCTTGACCTTTGCAGAGTAGTTGGTCAAGGGGATGAGGATTACTGAAGGCTCAAGGAGAGCAGGAGTGTTGTCAACAGAAATCCCCTGAAGTGATGACAGATAACCTGACTGTGCATGGGGGAGTGAGGAGGGAGTCGGAGACACAGCCAAAGCCACCGAGGAGACCGTTCAGGACATCCCTTCCTGCCTTCCTGCCTTCCTTCCCTCCCTCCCTCCCCCCCTCCCTCCCCATGCTCTGGGAAGCTGCCTGAGCCCCACAGTGCCAACTTTGTGTCACTGTCACTGACATCTCACCATCCTTCTGGCAGCACCGTGACCTCTGCCTGACAGTGGTGATGGAAAGAAAAGAACTTTTATATTTGCTCTTTTATGTTGCAAATGCCGTGACTTTTGTAATTAGTTTGATCAGGTGACAGAGTCCTGCTGGAAGTTTGAACACTGAACCAAAGATTTGGTTTTTTCTAAATCAGGTTGATTTGGGCCATGGCAGGAAACCACCTCCCTGCTCCCTGCTCTGTGTTGCTCTGCTTTGCTTTCTTTGGGCTCTGATGCTGAGTTTCACTCATGAACTGGAGATGCTTCTTCCTCAGCTCCTTCAGGTTGGATTCCTCAGAGGGGAATCAGGTGCCATTGACTGGTACAGAGGGCAAGGGCCTTCCTCCACCTCCTCTTCTTCCTCCAAAACAAACAGTAGTTGAGAGCATTCATTTTTTTCCAAAACCTGTAGACAGGAACGGTCCTTCCTGGCTTGAGAAAACAGGGCAGGAGCTCTGGGACAAAGAGCAGGAAGGGATGATCTGGATGTGGGACTGGGAGACCTCCCCTCACTCCCCTGTGAGCAGTGGGTGGAATTCAGGCTGAGGGCCCTGTGTGGGCTCCTGGAGGTTGATGCTCTGTGTGACCACAGGGATCAAACACCTCCTGGTTCTGCCTTTCTGGGCCCCAACACAGAAATGCCCCTGAGGCAGCAGAGCTCCTCTGGAGTGCAGGAAACACAACAGGCCCTTCATTCAGAGAAGGGGGGACAGTGGGGTGGGACTGCTGCTGTCACCCATCCCATTCTGGCTCCCCTGCCTGCAGGTGCTGAGCCTGCCTTTCTGGGAGAGCACATTCCCATCCACCACAGCGTGAGGGAGGGAGTCTGGACACAGCAAGACCTGACTACAAATCAGTCTTGTTTTTCCTCTGCTCACATCAGGTAGAGTGAGGAGAGTGTTATAAAGCTTGAAAGGAACTGTTAAAACTAATTCTCATTATGGCATGTGGATTAGCATAAGATTTGCAACTGCATTTTAAAGAGGTTGTAGAGTAGGAGAAGTGGCCTAGAGGCAGGAAAGTGATCTCATCAAGGGACACAACAGAAAAGTTAATTAAGGTGCCCTGGGCCCAGTGGCCTTCTAGGGTGGAATGAGTCCATCAGTGGAGAAGGGAAGGGCTGCAGATGTCATCTGTCGGAACTTCTGCAGGGCCTTTAGCACAGTCACCCACAACATCCTTTTCTCTAAATTGAAGAGAGATGGATTTGATGGGTGCGCTATTCAGTGGAGAAGGAATTGGTAGGATGGCCACATTCAATGGCTCAGAGTCACAATGGACTGATGTGACAAGTGGTGTCTCTCAGAGGTCTGTACTGGGGCCGGTGTTATTCAATGTCTTCATCCCTGACACAGACAGAGGGACTGAGGGCACCCTCAGCACCTTTGCAGATGATGCCAACCTGTGACGTACCTGAAGGACAAGGCCATCCAGATGGGCCTGGGAAACTCGAGAAGTGGCCCATGGGAATCTCCTGAGGTTTAACAAGGCCAAGTGCTGGTGTTGCACCTGGGTAGGGGTAACCCTCAGTATCAGTACAGGCTTGGGGGTGAACAGATCAAGAGCAGCCCTGATGAGAAGGACTTTGGGGGTGATGGTGGATGAAAAGTCAGAAGGGAGGGTCTTCATGGCCTGATATTCCCTAACTGCACCTTCTGTTGCTGTTTGACCTCCCTCCATCCCTCATGCCCAGTTCTCCAATGTTGCATTTCCTCTGATGTGCCCACGAAGAGCTTCCTCTGCTGCCCCAGCTTGGGCTGCTCTCCATTCAGCTGAGCCAAAACTGGCCAAAGAAACGGTACAGCGCTGGAAAGTGGCTTCTCATTGATCTGATTTGGCCAATTTACTCATCTGCTGCATTTTTTTATCAGATGCCCTTAAAACCCCCCTCCCCATAGCAACACACCTCATTAAAGCCATTGGAAACCAACCTGCCCTGGCAGAAGTGAGCACATCGAGCTGCTCCTTAAACTGCAACAGGGAGTCACTCGGCTCAGCTCCCAAACCCACGTGGAATCAGCAGGACTGTAGCTGTGCCCATCAGGAGCAGGCAGAGAGAGAGGAATGGAGCTGCTGCAGCTGCCTGGGTGCTCGTTGGGGTGTGCAGTGCTCACAGTGGGGGAGCAGGGACAGGACTGTCCCCTGTCACTCAGCCCATGCTTTCCTCCCTCATCTCCCAGGGCCGCTGCCTCTGGCCCCACACAGGAAGCTTCAGTGATTCCACCAGCCCTGCACACGTGAAGGCCACTGGACTCCTGCTGCTCCTCCTGAGGCCAGAGCGGCCCCCATGGCTGGGGGAGCCTCCATGGCCAGGGCAGCCCCCATGGCCAGGGCAGCCCCCATGGCCAGGGCAGCCTCCGTGGCCAGGGCAGCCCCCATGGCCAGAGCAGCCTCCATGGCCAGAGCAGCCCCCATGGCCAGAGCAGCTCTTCTGGCCATATCAGCCCATGCCCAGGGCAGACCCCGTGGCCGGGGCAGCCCCCATGGCCAGAGCAGCTCTCCTGGCCAGATCAGCCCATAGCCAGGGCACCTGGCATGAGGCAATGGCCCCTTCTCCCTTCAGTTTTCCATCTGTGCCCCCAGCCCACAGCTGTGTTCTCAGGGAATGTGAACTGCCATGACAGCCCCAGAAACTGTTTCTGCATTACTCCAGAGGCATCCTGGGCCTCCTCTAAGTAACAACATCCTTTCCTGCATTTGAGTGTGACATTTGGGAAAAATTTGGGGGAATTATTCAGCGAACAGAAATGGAGAGGTGCCATGAAAGCCACAGGCCCAAGCCTGAGGAGGGAAACACTCACCACTCTCCAACTGACACAGTTCAGAGCACAGGGGAGGACAGAGGAGTGACAGCAATCACAGATGGGGTCTGGTCAAACTTCAGTTCAAGCTGAGAACTGTGCCCATTGCACCCCCATGGACCTGGCAGCAGGCTCTGCCCCCCTTTAGCTTCCCACTGTCAAAGGGTTCAGTCTCTGACAGTTTTTAAATATCTATTTCCAAACACAGCTCCAAAATGACTCCTGAAGCCACTCAATAAAAGTGGCACATACTGACATGCTCACAAAGATTAATTTATCTCCTTGGTGCATTTTCCCTAATATGTTCTGGGATTTCCCTGGTCATTTTATGGACATTTTCACAGTTCATTTTATGGTTTTTCTTCACAAGTATTTCCCTTCTTTGAAGAACAAATAAAACATTTTTATTTTTAATTTGTAT
>JAJPCS010000248.1:277176-287508 GCA_021164005.1 Willisornis vidua nigrigula
GCATTCCCATCCCACTGCAGCCCCCTATTCCCAGTCAGGCTCTGCATCCCCCTCCTCCTGCCCCCTGGGGCCAGCACAGGGCATGGAGGGCACTGAGAGCCTGGCAGGGCTGCTCTGCTGCCCGTCCTTCTCCTGCTGGCTCAGCCCCAGGTGCTCGTTCCTGTCTCCCCAATGGGAGACTCCATCCCAGTTACGTTCCTGCAGCTCTTATGGGCATCCTGTTCATTCTGTGCAATGGTCCAGGCCCCTCCTGCATTGACAAGATCTCTCCTCTTTGCACTGTCAGCAAATTTCCCTCTTTCTCTGCCCAAGTCATTAATCAAAATTTTAAAGAAGTCTCAATAAAGAGCCCTGGGGAAGGTCCCTGGTGCCTTCCCACAGCCTGGCACTCGCCCTCCCTCACCAGCAGTGGGCCCAGCTCCACCTCCCCTCCTGCCCAGCCCCTTCCCTGTGTATCCACCTGCACAACCAAGCACAGCAAACTCAACCTCAGGGCTCCTTTCAGGCACCAAATGACATGAAGTTTGGAGACAGTCCCAAAATCACCGAGCAGAGACTTCATTCTCTTTGCTCCTCCTCCCTCCTTTCACCTTGTGGTGGGGAAACCTCCCAGAAACACAGAAAGTGGAAATCAAACCCCTTTTCCTCTTGTTGTGAGAGGCTCCAGACCCACCTCATCCACCTGAAGGGAGGCAAATATTCCTTTATTAAAACCAGAAACTACAACATTTAAATAAAATAACCCCAGAGGTGGTACCCTAAGGACATTTAAATGAATCACTCCACCTCACAATAAATTGTTAAACTTCCCATGGTTAATCCATTTTATTACTGTAAAGGAGCTGAACTATTTTTAATTTTTAGGAGCTCATGTATCTTACTATTTGATTTTTATGATTAAAAAAGGCAGAAACTTGCAGCAGTCACCCACTTCGATTGCACACATTATAGCAATGAAATCACACCACACTCTCCCATGATTTGCTGGATTATTAATAGTGCTGCCAGGCTCATTATAATATAATTTAAAGACAGATCTAGCACAGAGACATGTGAAAGATGGTCTGAGTTCAGGCCCTACAGGAAATTGCTTGAATCTTGATGCAATTACCCCAGAACAGCCACTGTTAAACCAGTGGTTCACATTTGGCAGGAAACTTGTGAAAATCAGCCTGATTGGTGTCAAAATGAGAGGGGAGGGAGTCATCAGGGTGTTTGCACTGTGAGTGGTGGGTAAATGGAGGGTGGGCAGAGGGGCCCCCCCAGGTGCTGGGCTGCTCGTGCCCAGGTTGTGCCAGCTGGTGCCAGGCTGTGCCAGTTGGGTGCAGTGACAGCGGCGTCCCACGGCCACAGCCCGAGTGGCACAGCCAGGACTCTCCAGGCCTGAAGTTCAGCCACATTTTAGAGCAGCAGCTGAACAGTTTGACCTCCACAAAAGGCTTTGCCTGGCTGCAAACTGCGAGGCAGAGGATAAATCCGAGTTCTCGGAGGCATTTGAGTCATAATCGCTCCAGGACCCAACACATAACTGAATATTGCTCTTAATTAATGAGACAATTAGACTTTGATTACGGCACTACAGTGTCCATTATCATTTTTATCTATCATGACCCTCTCATACAAAGCATCCACTTTTCTTTATATGCTGCTGTATTTCTGTCTGGCAGAATGTTGGATAATAATTTACATAATGGCATGGACTGGATGGGCATTCAAATCATCTGAGTCACCATCCAGGAAGGAGCAGCCCCAACGGCCCAGAACTGAGTTATGGGCCCAGTGACCAGCAGGGAAGGACACCAGCCAGGACACAGACATCTCTCTGGCATTGTCAGTGCTGTACACAGTGCCAGGGGGGTCGCTGTGCCCTGTGCCAAGCCCTCCCACCCCCCTGGAGCCCTGGGGCACTCGGGAATGCCACGCTCTGCCCGGCTCTCTGCACACGCCTTGTCATCCTCCTCTTTCACCTCCACCCAGTTTCATCTTGGCCTTGGCCAGCCTCTTTCCAGTGCCCCACTGCTGGGTGTTCGACCTCTCAGTTTGGTGTTTGACCTCTGGGCTGCCCAGGCAGGGGTGGTTGCACCAAGGAGTGCCCTCCTCTCTGGGGCCAGCAGTGCCCCAGGACCCCCAGCACAACTCCACCAGAGCCCTGCCTTTGTTTTCTTACCTACGTGATGGCCAAGACTTCATGTGAAGGCTCTCATGAAGCTTGGCACCAAGGGAAATAGGGATAAATAAATGCCAATGTGTGTTGCCCAATGCCACTTGTGAATGAGGTGCCATCCAGTGACGTGTAAAACACACAGACTGCTCTTCCTGCAGCTTTTGGGAAGAAAGGGAGGTTTCCTCTAACATGTAGATTTATTGTTCTGTGGTGAACTCAAACATTTGCTATTTAAATTTTTTGCCTCAGCATCCAGAGAAAACAAAGCCAACAATTCAAAGTGTCTCTATATTAGTATTTCCTGGATTTCCAAATGCTTATGGAGATCAAATCTACTACTGCTGTGCCAGCTTTCCTTTCATATGAGGTTTCCTGTCAAATCTGATTTTTGTTCAACAAGCCAAGCAAAGTGCACTCAGTGGTGAATTCTGAGACACTGGAATAAATCAGTGGCAATGGGAAGGTGAAACCCCAGGTGGTCAGAGCATCCACCCTCCAGCTGTCACTCCAGACATGCAGGAGCCGTCTATAAATCTCCCTCTGATGGTACATGAGGTCTAGAACATCACACACCCTCCCAAACCCACTCCTGGTGGTTTCCATAGTGCTGTGCCACCGGGCACCTCTGCAAACCCCCAACTGATCCTGCTCATGGCAAAGCCCTTCAGATGTTCAGCAGCTCAAGAGCAAACCTGATTTTCACCAGGAAGCTGCTTTACAAAAACGGGGGAATTGTGGACCATTTTCCTTCAGCTGCCAGAGAGTGGTGCAAGAAAACCCCCCTCCCTTTACAACGAGGGGCTGGAGCTCAGGACCACACTGTGAACACTCTTTGCACCAATGGCCTGCCAGGACTTCAGGGAAAAATAATGTAGATTTTCACAGACTTTAATCAAGGCAGGAATTATTTCAGTTCTGACTTATCAAGCCTTCAGAGAGCTGTTCCCTCAGACACATAAAAGTAACCTGGGAAGATTAAAGTCCTTTCATACATTATGGAAACCTCTAGAGAGCTCCAGGATGGGCCATTCTCTGCAGCAGACAAATTGTGGGCAGCACTTCTGATGGGGAGCTGTCAGTCAGCCCTTCCTGCCAGTCTGGGAGCCCTTACACTGGTGGGGGTGAGACAGGGACTGCACAGGGGCAGGTTTCTGGCCTAGGAGGGAAGATGTGCAATGGAAATTATTGACATAAATTTAGCACCCAGTAATTGGTGACAGCAGAAGGACATTCATTACCAGGTGACAGAGGGTGGACACCGCAGTGCCTGTGGACAGTCACTGCTTGTCTCTGGAGAGGTGAGTTCTGCTCTGGATCCTGATTGCAAGTGAATATTCATCTGATGGCTTGTCCTTCCCCTTTGCTCAGGTTAAACACCCCCTCCAGCAGCACTTGGCACCACCAGTGCCGTTGCCAGCCCTGGACTGGAGAGCCAAGGCAGCCAAACCCGAGGGCATGGGCACCCTCCTGTGCCAGCCCATGGCCTGCCCTGTGCAGGCAGAGCTGCTGCCACGGAATCCCCCCCAGCCTTGATCTGCAGAGTCTGGAGGAACTGCCAAGAAATTGAACTCTTAAAGGGAATGAAATTCAAGGGAAGGAAAGTCAGAAGTCCAGTGCATGGTGGCACATGGTGAAGGTCCCTCACTCAGCCTGGTGGGCAGGCAGAGCTCACAGGCTGGGGGGGTGTGAGGGCTGCCAGGACACCAACTGTGGCACCAAGAGGGGTGTTGTAACAAGTGTGAGGGTGTCCTGTGGCACCCTGTGAGCCTCGTTAGCCAGACAGGAAATCTGCCCCACACAGACCCTGCCCAGACAGAGACCTGGAAATGAGAGAGCCCGTGGCAGCCACAGAGGGGTGGGAACCTCTCCCTCCTCACCTGAGGGATGGCCCAAACCTGGAAGTGTTCAAGGTCAGGTGAGACAGAGCTTGGAGCAGCCTGGGCTGGGGGAAGCTCTGCCTGCCCATGGCAAGGAAATGAGTTGTGAGGCCCCTTCCAACCCAAACCAGTCTTGGATTCTGTGATAACATGGGGAGAAATGTGACTTTAGCAGCCTCCAGCTCGGATGTGTCTCACACAGGCTGTTCCACCACCTCTGCTCCACCTTGCTGTACTCTTTTACTCCAGCTTTGAGGTGCTGCAGTTCTGTTCAGGTACTGGAAGGTGCCATTGAACTGATATCCTGTGGCTGAGCTGCAGCCCCTGAAGCTCAGCTGCCCTGGGGACACCGGGAGGGCTGCACAGACTGGTGGGCTGCTCTCGGGGCAATTGTGGTGCCTGGAGATCCAGCTGGAGAGAACAGACCACCCTGTCTGGAGAAGCTCAAAAGAAAAGGGTGGATAATAATATTCTGAGAGCCACATTATTTCCACAGAGTGATGAATATTCCATAAAACACTTCAGGAAGCAGTTTATCAGGGCGGGAGCAGCAGCACTTTATGGCTCTGGCTGTCAGAAAGTGTTACTAGAGATGTACCTGCAAATTGTGGTGTTAATGTGCCCCTCATAGTGCTGGGCTTGGATCTGCTAATGCTGATCACCTGGGACTCCCAAGCTCTGCGTGTGGCAGGGCTGAATTCTGCTGGAAATAGTAATAACCAGGCAAAACTCATGCACTCTCACATTCCTGGAGGAACTAACAGGGTTGTGCTACGCAATTTGTGGAGATGAGCAACAGGCAAATCACACTCCTCACATTTTCTCATTTCCTTTCTTTTACATTTCATTGTGTTTCAGGCTAAAAGGTGTTTGCATGAAGACTGTGGCAGTGGATTCCCTTGATGCTTTATGACTGCAGGAATACAAATGCTTTCAAAATTCTGACTCGAGCCACTTTCCCCATGCCAGCCTGTGTCCTTCTGCATCTCAGGGAGGTATCCCAGTCATGACCTCAAGCAAAAGGCAAGAATCTCATCTCTGGCCCTGTAGATTTGAGGGGGGGTTGCTGGGATCCCTGTCCAAGGGGCAGGGCCTGGGAGGAGCACTTGGGGAGCTGCTCCCACCACAGTGTGTGCTCCAAATCACGAGCCCTCACACGAACTGCCGACAGACTATTCCCTGTGTACGTGTTCAGAGCCAAATTTTAGAACATTTGCCAAGATCTGACAAGTTTTCTGTGTCTCTGGCATTGCCCCTTTTCATGTTTGGCTTGGTTAAGTCCAGCTGCTGACAGAGGTGCTGCCTGTGTGGTGGGCACAGCAGGGGCACATCCCCTGGCACGGGCAGAATCACTGCCATGGGAACGGGGCGCATGTGCTGCTTCTGATTCCCTGTCTGAACACACACACACGTTTGAAACCCATGAAATACAGTCCCACCTCGGGCCAGATTCCCCTCCTCTGTTTCCTGTCCAGCAGCACATCCTTTGTTGGGTTCAGCAGGAGGCTGAGCCACAGGGACTGACTTCCCACCATCTGTCCTTAGGTAGGAAGGGTCTAACCACCTTTCTCTTTGCCCTTTTCCCACCCAGCTGGTCCGTGGGACAGGCCTGGCAGCAGTGAGACAGAGGTGCCCAGAGCCCTGGGATGGGCAGTGTTTGGTACCTTCTGACTCAAGCTGGAAGGAGTCCAAGCTGAGCCACTGCCCTGGCTCCCCCAGCTCCCCCTCAGGCAGATTTGCAGCCCATTGTCCCTGGTGGGAGCCCTGCTGGGCTCCTCATAATGCACTTTTGGCTTCTCTCTTGGGCTTCTGAGCCTTGCCCAGGTTTCTGTGGCCAACATTGCCTCTGCCTTTGGCCTGTGATGAAAGCACCAGAGCTCCTCCACACCACCTCACCTGCTGGTGAAGACACCTCTGCTGGCACCTCAGGCCTCTCCATGAGCAGCACATGGTGAACCCTCACAGAAATCACCTCTGCATTGATGCATTCTTGGCCGAGAGGAAAAGAGTGTGTGGAATTGTATTCCAGCTCTCCCTTGCTGGTGAGCACACCCTGAGGTGTGGGCAGCAATGCTGGGCTTCATCTCAGGGGTTTCAGCCACACTCACTGCTGGGACAAGACACAGCTGAGACCCCTCCTTCAGAGTCCCCTGAATATAATCCACATGTCCAACCCCTGCAATGAAAGTCACTTCCCCCTCCACAGTGTAACACCATCATTCCTCTGCTGTGCTCTTTCATTCTCGCTCTTTTCAGCTTTTTTAATTCCAAGTTGCATTTGAAATCTGCAAATTTGCAGGATAATGGAAGATTAGTGGTCGATAACCTGAGCTTTGCAGTTCCTGCTGGCACCCAGACCTGTGAAGTTCTTCAGTTTTTTGGATAATCCACTTACACAACATCCAAGTTATCCTCCCAGTACTGTCACTATGAGAGTCCCCCTGGTATTCAGAGTAGATTTAAAGTCACTGCAGGATTCTGTTGTGACAGGTTTTGTCCAGAAAGTGAGTGAAGGAAATTGTATCAGGAATTACAGAAATCCTGGGAAGGACCGAACTTCCTCCTGAGTTTCAGTTAGAGAATCACAAAACCATGAGCTGGAAGGGACCTCAAAGCTCTTCTTGCTCCACCCCTGCCATGGGCAGGGACACCTCCCACCAGCCCAGGGTGCTCCAAGCCCTGTCCAGCCTGGCCTGGGACACTCCCAGGGCTGGGACAGCCACAGCTTCTCTGCCCAACCTGTGCCAGGGCCTGCCCACCCTCCAGGGAAGTTTCTTCCTTATATCAGCCACAGGCCTGATAATGTGGAAGGTCCCACCATCTCCCTGTGATCATTGATGGATTTCATGGGTGTTGGAACATCTCAGAGTCTGCCAACAGCTCTCCTAAAGCAAACATAAATTTAAAAATGAATGAGCAACAATTTATTTCTGTGACATTTTAACATTTCTGTCAAGCACACATTTAAATTAAAAATGAACAAGAAATTGAAATAAGAGACAGGGGTGAACTGGAATGGATCAAAGGAAAATGCTCCATCCTTAATGCATTGCTTCGTTTCTAAATCCCTGTCCTGTGACAAACACTCCAGTGCTAATTAAAAGCCTTCAAGATCTCTTCATATTTCCAAGAATAATAAGTTTCTAGGCTTGGATGCAGAATTTCCTTGCTATTTGCAGTTTTGGTTCAAATTGTTCATAGTTTTTTGAAGGGTTTTATGTGATATTCAGGAAAGAAAACCCACAATCATCACAGAGTGGGATTCTGGGATTGATTTTTCAGTAATGGGGTAAGTTGCTGTAAGAAGCAATAACGAGCCATGAAGGTCTCATTGTCTTTGAGTGCATCTTAAGTACAGTCATTACAAATTGGACGTGTGCAATTCCACCCCTGTGACTGGCTGGCTCAGCTTCCCCCTCCCTCACCTGACAAGAGTGTTCCTGGGCTAAGTGAGTCTTTCCTGAGAGTGAAAGGCTTGAGGGTTGGAAAAAGATTAGAGAGAAGATGAGGAGAGGCTGGGAATGAGGAAAGTGAGAGATGTTACAACACAGGAACGTGTCCTTGACTGAACTGCATTTTCCCTGCCTGGCTGAGCCCAAGAGCTGTGGAACATGTACATGCACAGGAGGGAGAGTCCCAGGTTCAAAAATAACTTGGAGAAACTTCTCTTGAAATCGTAGAGCCTTGAATAGGCCATTTTGGCAGTGCTGGGTTAATGGTCAGACATGAAGAGCTCAGAGGCCCTTCCCAAAATAAAGGATTCCATTATCACAGAATCACAAATGGTTGGGATTGGGAGGCACCTCAAAGCCCACCCAGTGCCACCCCTGCCATGGCAGGGACACCTCCCACCAGCCCAGGCTGCTCCAAGCCCTGTCCAGCCTGGTCTTGGACACTCCCAGGGATGGGGCAGCCACAGCTTCTCTGGGCACCTGTGCCAGGGCCTGCCCACCCTCCCAGCCAGCAATTCCATCCCACTATCCCACCTATCCCTGTCCTCTGGCAGTGGGAAGCCATTCCCTGTGTCCTGTCCCTCCAGGCCCCTGTAAATTGTCTCTCCCCATCTTTCCTGTCAGCTCCCTTCAGGTACTGGAAAGGCCACAATTAAATCACCCCAAAGATTTCTCTTCTCCAGGCTGAACAATCCCAACTCTCAGTGCCTTTCCTCACAGCAGAGCTGCTCCATCCCTCTGATCCTCTTGTTGCCACCCCTGGAACTGCCCCAACAGGTCCATGTCCTTCCTGTGCTGCCCCCAGAGCTGGAGGCAGCTCTGCAGGTGGGGTCTAACCTGAGAGGGGCAGAGTCCCACCTTCCTTGTTGCCCACATGGTGGGATCAGTCCAGGCTGGTTTCTGGGTCCCAGTGCCCACACCTGGGTCATGTCCAGCCTCTCACCCACCAGCACCCCCAGATCCTTCTCCCAGGGCTGCTCTCCATGTGTTCATCCCCCAGCCTGAGTGGACTGGGGGGGTTGCCCTGATCCAGGTGCAGGATGGATGCCATGATGGGTATAAACCTGCCCACAGCACCCCATGAACAGCTCTGCAGCAGCTGCAAAGTGACCCTGAATCCAGAACCCAAACTGAAAGCTGGACTGCAGCACTGTGGGGTTTTCCTGGCCCCCGCAGCCCCATCCCAGGTGGCTCCTGAGGCCCTTGGGCAGAGGGATCTCCCTGCCCGCTCTGGAAGCCTCACACAAACCAGCCTCAAAAGCAGCAATGCCCACCTGTGTTTAGGCTGTGGGTTCTCTGGATCTGCTCGGTGTGTGCAGGGTCTGGGCTCACCTGCAGCCCCAGGCACAGCCAGGCACACACCTGGGCAGGGCTGAGCACCACCCTCTGGGAGCCAGGCTGGGATTGCTGAAACAGCCCCATCTTCTTCAGTGATGGGAAGAGTGAATTGAATTTCCTCTGCAAATTCTAACGAGTTTAACTGAGGGGGTGGATGGACCTGAGGGGGTGGATGGAGCTCTGGTTCATCAGCTGCTCACTGGGGTTTAATGATTAAAGGCCCATCAGTCCCCTTTGAGGAACCTGGAGTGGAGTTTATGTGACATCCTTCAGTCCAACGCTGCAGCTCTGCCATCACACAAAAGCTGTTTATTATGATCCCCAAGTATCAGTATGGTCTGTAGGGCACAGAACATTCCACCCTCTGTAAACATTGGCCAGCCCCATTAACAACTTTCCCATGATTTCACATCTAATGGTTTCTTGGAGTTAAAGAATAATTTATGAGTTTGTTCAGCTCTGTAGATCCGTGTTTGTGTCTGCACACGGAGTCGGAGCTCACGGTTGTGTTGAAGGCAATGAGTGTATTTCAACTGATCTTCACGTGCAGCTCTGACTTTTATTCCCTCTGTATCTTCTCTCTGGAGTCAAACCCTCAGCTTGGGTTTGCTCCTGAGGGGAAGGGGTGGCTGGTCAGATCCCCCTGATGGGCTGACTTCACGTGTTGTTTCCCCACTTTTTCAATGTCAAAGGGCTGCAGGTTTAGGAAAGCAAATCATGTGCCAGGATTGATTTTTGCTGTCGGTGTCAGTGCCATGGCAACTGGTGGTGGGCTCAGCCCGGGCACACGTGCTGGGGGACTCAGCTCTGCTGGGCTTCACCCTCTAGCTGGGAATGACAGATATTAATTAAACAACAGCCTTTTCAAACTAAGAGCTTGTGACTCTCACTGAAGGGATAGTCAAGCGCTGGAGCTGCCCAGGGCAGTGGCGGAGTCACCGTCCCTGAAATGTTCAACAAACAAGTGGCCATGGCACACGGGGTGTGGTTCACTGGGCAAAAGGGGATTCAGTCAGAGGTTGGACTTGAAGATCTTGGAGGTCTTTTCCAACCTTAATGTCTCCATCATTCTGTGCCATTTAGTGGTGGCACGTTCTGAAGATGTCAAAGGCCAAGGACAAGTGACCATGGGGGTTTGGGTGCCATGACCATGTTGGTGTGAGAGGCTGGAGCTGCCCCTCTGGTGAGCTGGGGTGGCACCAGCAGGAAGGGTTCCTGCTCTGCAGCTGGGGGGGGTTTGTGCTCACTCTGAGGGTCCCACAGGGCCCAAACACACCCACTGCACACCCTCAGGTCTCCCTGCTGGAAAACAGAAAGCAATTTCAGCATTCTGGCCTATCAATGCAGCTTGTGCATATCAAAAATTAAGATCCATTTTGTTGTTTAAATAAAATATGACATTCCAGGAGCTAAATTGCATTTCAGCTCCTGAAGAGACTCCTTGGGTTGCTGGAACATTCTATGAAAAACCAGGGCAAGCCAAGAACTGGTGGTGGGGGGG
>JAJPCS010000248.1:336948-355152 GCA_021164005.1 Willisornis vidua nigrigula
TCAGCTGCCCAAAGCCAGGCTGCTCCACTGAGCTTTGCTCCTGGGAGAAGCCCCTTCCCTGCTCAGAGCCCCCTCTGTGACTGGCTGAGGCACTGCTGGTTCCCCTTGGCAGTGCCCATGGGTGATGCTGGCCTGGGTCTCATGAGGATTTTCAAGCATGATACTCCTTATCCCCCTCCAGGCAGGTACATCTGTGTCCTCACAGTGCAGTAGGATCTCCCCTTGCAGAGAGCATCCTGTGCCTGCAGACCTTCCCTCTCCACTGCAGATAACGAGGCAAAGCGTCCTGTCCCTGTGCTGTATTTTAATTCCACTTTAATTCAGTTTTAATAATCACTATTTAAACACAGAGTTGCATTGCTTATTTCTGAGCTGTTTGGAAGTGCTTCCTTCAGTGCTTTCCTCAAAGGGAACTTTGATAACCTTCCAGATTTCCACGTGTCAGTCCAGCTGGAAGAGGCAGAGGCAAGGCTGGGGTTGAGGGTGCTCCTCTGCCAGCTCGGAGTCGCTGCTGTCTCATTCCCATTCTCCTCCAGCTGTGCCATTCACAAAGGTGCAGATAGGACATTATTTCACAGAAATTCATTGGAGAACTGAACAGTACCAGAGCCTTGCAAATAAAGGTGTGCATTTGACTTTCAAAATCAGTTCCAAATGCACTGTGTTCCTACACAGCCTCTCTTCCTTTTTCAGATTGATGATTTTCCTTTTGCATTTCCCGTTTGAATTATTATTGTGTCTGAGACATGATTTACATTTAGTTTAGCTCAGAACAACAAAACATAACATTATGTTATACAAGGCTAATCTTTCCTTACACAAATCTCTTCCAAGGAGTAGTGTGCACTCACCAATGCAGTATGATCTGGGAAGGCAGGTTGTTAGAATGGAACAAGTCCCAGCTAGGAATTTGTTACAGGTGACAGTCCCTGGGCTGTCAGACACACACTTGAAACACACTCCTAATGGCAGCATTATGTTCACAAAGTGATGGTTAAGGAGTAGCTGACATTCTCTGACTCTGCTTTATGTTCCCTGGAATAGCAGGACTTTAATCATTGGGAAAATCAGAAAGGATTTCACTGACTTACCTGTCACTTGTGGTGCCATAGGCTGAAAAAAGAGACACATAAAGGTATGATATTATAAAATGAAGTTAAACTGGGGGAATCATGGAGTGGGGTAACAGGATCATACTGAAATGCTCTCCTGAGAAGGATTTCCCTTATCTGAGGGAAAGAGGAAGGGTGGTCAGCAGCACCTCCTTGTCTTGTGCAAGGAGAGCAACAGAATTCCCTCCTTATTCCCCCCCAGGATTTTGAAGCTCCCACCATATCCATGGTCAGAGGAACGTGTCAGGCCAGGCTGGGATGCTGGAGGGCCATTTCTGCCCCAAACCCTGTGGGTGCTGCTCTGCAGCCTCCTTGGATGGGCTTCTATTGTATGGCATGTTTTGGACTAAACAAGAATTGGGTCTTCTTGAGGGAAAGCTGGAAAACCAGAGAAAGGGAAACTTCAGCAGGTTTCTCTTACTCAGGTCTTTGTTTTCCTCACTCAGCCTTGTGGCTGGGAGTGGGAAGTGGAGGGCATTTGTCTGTCTTTACAATAAGAGCCAGTTCCCTGGGCTGGTGGGTGTCTCAGCCTTAAATTAACCACACACACCAGAATATCCTTTGCTATTTCTCACCTGCCACCGTGGGGCAGAGGAGGGGATGCCCAGGGCCCTGCCCCCAACCCTGTGAGCTTTGTGCCCTCAGAATCTCACCTGGGGTCTGGCATGGGTAGGATTTCCCACCATCCATTCTGGAACTGCAGTGTCAGGATGACAAAGCACTGGGAGTGGGAGCCAGGCCACGGCTCCCCTGCCCTTCAGAATTAAAATGGATGAAAGGAAAGTCAATTTTTCAGCTTCCAAACAGTCTGTGGTAGGGGAAAATATCCCCACTCTACCTGACTCTTCTTATCTTCTTCTCATTCCCGGCATGGCTGGAGGATTTCATGTCTCTTGCTGTCTGTGGGAGCTCCCAGGGCAGCAGCTGCTGGTGCAGCACCGATGGGCAGAGTGGCACAGCCTGGGTGGTGCTGCAGGGCACCCTCCAGCCCCGAGCCCTGTGCCCGATGCCTCTGCCCCACAGTGCTGCTCTCTGTGACGGGGAAAGGAGGCAGATACTTATTCTGATGACTTCTCCCTAAATGCCTCGAGTGCCACGGGCACTGCTCAGGGTCAGAGCTCCCCATGCCCCATGGGTTTGCCCTGGTGATGGGACCCGTTGGCACTGGATTCACCATGACCAGGGAGGGCAGGGCAGGGCTACTCAAATATTTTATGCAGTCATGGAACCACACAGTCATTAAAGTTGGAAAAGCCCTCTGAGGTCCTCAAGTCCTACCAGCCCAGCACCACCACCATGTTCACCAATAAACCACATCCTCAAGTGCCACATCCACAGGTTTTTGGACCCTCCCAGAGGTGGTGACTCCACCACTGCCCTGGGCAGCCTGTTCCAATTCTTTACAATCCTTTCCATGAAAAAGGCATTTCCTAATATCGAATCTAAACCTTCCCTGGTGCAACTTGAGGCTGTTCAGTGAGAGCTCTGTCTTGAGGGGTTAAGAGTCCAAAAGGTTTCCACCCTGCCTGGGACAGGGATGGCCTCTGCAGGGATTCTGGGCACCTCTCCAGGTGGAGGTGAGTGGGTTGTTACAGATTGTTTTGAAATAATTATGGTTGGTTGGGAAAGAGTTGCAAAAAACCCTGAAGAACTTCAGGCCTGATGGCACTTCCAGCAATGTATGAAATAAAACAATTCACTTTAAAGATGAGGAAGAAAACAACAATGCAGGTACATACAGAGGTGTTTCTGTAAGAAAAATGGAAAATGATGCAGGTGAGAGCTGAGGGACACAGAATGGGTGGCACAGGGGCAGAGCAGGACATCCCCTCTGCTGACAAAGACATTTCCTGGCTGCCAAAGCTGACAGAAATCCCTGTTCTTCTCTGAACAAGCCTTTTTCTCACTGAGGAGCCTTTGACCCTGAATCCCCAACACAGGCAGGCTCTTCTGCTGTCCCAAGGAGCAGCCAGAATTCTGACTTTGGACACACTTCTAAATGCTGAAGAATTCACCATCCCAGGCCAGAGCAGATGAACAGCCACCTGTCAGGGCTGGGAGCAGGGAAACTTCCAGATGGAGAAGAATGGTGGTGCAAGAGGCAGCTTATGGCAACCAACAAAAGGGGAGTGACTGACCAATCCCCTCCATCACATGAATCCCTGGAATATCCATCCCTATGGAATCCCAAAATATCAGGGCAAAAGTAACAGGTTCCTTCAAAACCCTTTGACATAAGGTCAAAGCACCTGCAACTCATGGCTGGTGATTGTGTGCTCAACTCATGGCATTGTGTGGTACCCCCCAGCTGTGGAAAGCAGGAAACCCAAGGGGGAGCTTCCCAGGCAGGTTTGTCTCACCTTGTTGACCCAAACTCCACCTGATGCCTTTGCTTTGCATCCTCTCTGCAGATTTGGGTTGTGGGCAGCAGAGACAGGAAACGTGGGACCTGCTACATCTAGTGCTAAAAGTGGGGGGGGGGGGGGCTTGGGGGGGCTCTCAGCTGCCACAGTGCCCATTGGGGGGACTTGGGGGTGCTCTCACCTGCCACAGTGCTCATTGGTGGGACTTGGGGGTGCTCTCAGCTGCCACAGTGCTCATTGAGGGGACTTGGGGGTGCTCTCAGCTGCCACAATGCTCCTTGGTGGGCTCTGTGCATGGCCCAGGAAAGCAGAGAGTGCCCTGCTGATGAGCTGGTGGTGCCCAGCAGCCCTGCACACCTGCACTGGGCCAGCCACTGGGAGGTGGCACCTTTGTTTCTCCTTTTCCTTTGTTGACAGAGTTGCTCTGGGTTTGCTTCATCATCAGACCTTTGTTGGGTTTGGTTAATAACATCAATTATGATGCCATCAAGTTGGAACTATTTAGGCATCAAGAAATCATCTTTCAAGGCCTTAATTCTACTCAAAATTTAGTTCATTAGAGCTGCAGAGCTGCTCAGGAAATGCCCTTGTGAAAGCAGAAGCAAGAAGGTTCTGCCAAAGCTGGGTCTTGGTTCCCAAGCCAAACTCTTGGAGTTAAGGGCTAAAGTCCCAACAGGAAAGGGACTCATGACAGATGACACCCGCCATGAGGCTTCCACAGGGACTCCTTGGAAAGGTGCTCAAACCCAGTCGTAGATGATCCTGAGTTGGAAGGGACACACAAGGATCATCTTGTCCAATTCCAGTGTTTTTGTCCCACAGTTGTATCAATTAATTCAGTTGTATTTTCTACATTTCTGTAATTTCTGATGTATTTCAAATGAGTGAACAAGCAGGGAAAGCCTAAAACGTTTAATGCTATGGGGGAACTATTTTTTATCAAAGACATTTTTTGCTCATGCAGTTAATAGAATGTTGTGGCAAATTGATACATATTAACAAAAGCAAATATTTCAGATAACACATTTTTGTTCATGTCAAAAACCTTCTGTTCATTGAAAAAGCACTTAATGGAAATATTTTAATCAGTTTTAAAATATCAGATGTCTTCAATGAAAGGTCAGGCCTCTGGAGCAGAGCAGGGAGCAAACAGCTCAGGAGGGTTAATTAGCAACGAAAGACTAAACAAAATGAGTTTGGAAGAGGTCTCTGAAGGAGAGAAAGCACTTAGGATACATTAAAGGACTTTGAAAAGCAGGATGGGATTTTTCCATAATAAAATCTCTGATGCACTGAGGTAAAGCTCCAGCTCATGCTGATTTCTTTAATGTAAATATGGGGTTGTGCTTGTTAGGGCACTGACTCAGTTATGGTTTTTAGCAGGTTCCTTGGAGAACCACCTGAGCTGTCCCTGGGTGGATTGGAAAGGTGGGTACTCCCTGACCCATCTCACAGGGTAGTGGAAGCAATTCTGGATGGTGGGATGTGGTGGCAGGAGGTAGGATGTGGTGCAAGGCAGTAGGAAGTGGTGCTGGGAGGTGGGATGTGGTGCTGGGTGGTGGGATGTGGTGATGGGGAATGGGATGCAGTGCTGGCTGGTGGGAAGTGCTGCTGGGATGCAGTGCTGGGTGATGGGATGCAGTGCTGGGTGGTGGGATGCAGTGCTGGGTGGTGGGATGCAGTGCTGGGTGGTGGGATGCAGTGCTGGGGGACAGGATGCAGTGCTGGGTGGTGGGATGCAGTGCTGGGTGGTGGGATGCAGTGCTGGCTGGTGGGATGGAGTGCTGGGTGACAGGATGCAGTGCTGGGTGACAGGATGCAGTGCTGGGTGGTGGGATGCAGTGCTGGGTGGTGGGATGCACTGAGCAGCAGGGGCACAAGGAGCCTCTTGCAGACACAGTGCAGGAACTGCCCCACCACAGAGCCGTGGGGGCTCCTGCTCTGGGAGTCCCGGGAAAAGGATGCAATCCTGGGAAGCTGCCATGGCTGCACAGCACAAGGTGCTCTGTGGAGAGGTGTGCTTTGATCCCCAGCCAGGCATGGGTCAGGCAGCAGCTGGGAAGGCACTGTTCCCCCTGGTACAGCTGAGAAGGGACCAGACTCCACTCAGGGGAGCTGAGAAGGGACTGTCACCCCCACTGGTACCTCTGACCCCCCCCCCCCCAACTCAGTGCTCCAGCCTCCAGCATAGCTGTTCTTGCTGTGGTCTGGCAGGGAAATAACTAAAGGCAAGAATTCCCTTAGATCCCTGCCCTCTGTAGAAATCAGTAGGTTGCAGGAGTGATGAATTTATTAAATATTTTGTCTGTGAACTTTTCCCAAGATCCCAAGAGATGTGAAGAACACACTCACACAGCAGTGTCCGTGCAAACGGGCTCCGGGGCTGCATCTGAGCGGTGTGTGCAGGAAAGGGGGTGGGAGATCCCCCTTTCAAGCCAGAACAAACCTGCCACAGATGCCTCACGCTCCTGAGCCTTTCATGCCATACATCCAATTAACCTCTCCTTGCCAAGGAGCCAGGACAGCCTCCTTTGATTGGCAGTGCTTGTCCTGGTGCCCGTGGCTGGAGTTCAGAAACGCAGCTGGAAAATCAGGCATTATTAATACATCATTTAGCACTTGAAATGGATTCCAGCGGTGTGTGTCTGAGGCAGGAGATAATTCAGCATTTGTTACTTACTGACAGAATACAGAATTGAAATATATAGTGCAAGTCCTAATGTCAAAAAACCTAATGTGCCAGCAGTTGAATTCTGGTGCTGTTTTGTAGCCTCCCATCAGCTGCTGCTTTGGTGGAAGGAACAGGAATGATGCACTGATGCTCCTCTGAGCACTGTCATACACTTACACCATGGAGGAAAACCCGAGTACAGACAGAGCAGCAATTTGATGTATTTGTGATGTGTGTTGTGAGTGCTTGGTCCCCACCAGCATTAACTGACTGTCATTCTTTGGAGGAGAAACATATTGTTAGTGTTATCTTCTCTTTAATGAGTGCTCAGGCTTTTCCAGCCTGAGTCAGCAACTCGGGCTCCCAGGGAATTTAATCTGTATTTCTATATCCCTACCTAATTGAAGCAGCACAAAGATGGGGGCACACTACGTGATGGACAGAAAAAAGGGCCTTAAGTTGTGGCAGAGGAGGTTTAGATTGGATGTTAGGAACAATTCCTGCCCCACAAGGTTTGTCATACCCTGGAAGAGGCTGCCCAGGGCAGTGGAAATGGAGCAGCAAGTTGTTATGTGAGGGCAGTGACTGACCACCAGGGTGAAGAAAACTCATGGTAGAAATGATTCCATCTTTTTAAAAATTCAAACACTTCTGCCACAGCTTCTGGAAGAATCTGTCCTCCCTCTAGACGTCCCCAGGATCTCTGGATGCTGGCAGGTGGCATGGTTGGGTACACTTGGGTGCTCAACTTCAGCAGGACCCACTTGTAGCACAGAGGGCTTGCCCAGAGTAAGGCTCACACAGAGATTCATCCCGTGCTCTGGGGCAGCAGCTTCAGCTCCAAGCTGGGCACAGCTCTGCCCTGGGCACTGGAAGGTCTAACACGAGTCTTACCCAGGGGAGATAATTTGTTGGGTTACCCCCAAATGCCTGATGACTTTACATGTTTTCCAAATGTGTTCCCCATTGCCAGCCATCAACCCTAAGATGCTGCTTCCTGCCCTTCTGGAAGAGCTCTGTGTTTGGGGAGTCTGATCCTTATTCAGCTGTTTTGAGAACAAAGGCAGAGACTCAGCAAGAAGAATTATCTTAAGGGCTTCAGAGCCCACAGTAGACTGTGGAAAATCAGAAGTTCCTTTCTTCCTTCCCTTGTAGAGAGGAGCAGCGGGGGGAGCCCATCAGACAGCTGAGGGAAGGAGTGAGCACTGGAGATAAAGGGGGAAGCACCTATGTAGGTGTGTACAAAGATTTCCTCAGGAACAGGCTTGGTCTGTCTGTCTGCAATAGCAATTCACAGGCACATTGTTATGGCAACTCTGTCAGAGGAGAGAAAATAGTTGCAGGAGATAATTCCTTACCTTGAGAGGAGACAGCACCGGAGCACCCGCAGCAGGATCAGCAGAGTGCTGGGCCTGGGGGGCTGGATGCCAAGGAAGAGAAGGCAGAAGGAAAAGCCCCAAGAAACACTGAGGATTCCACAGGTTGGTGTCCCACCAGGCTGGGCTCCAGCAGAACACTGTGAGTCCCCAGGTGGTCACCCAAGGGAGATGAGTGCCATGTTTGCAGCCCAAATGGTGCCAGGGGGATCACGGGGGTGAAGGTAAAGGATAGAACTGGTGGGGAAGGAAGCAGAGAACTGCCATGGGAACAGGGGAAAGCACAGTGTGCACTGGGATGTGCAGAACAGGCAGTGAGGACGTGGATTTAATCAGGCAAGGCTTCAGTGTCCCACGCCTTTGCCTGGCTGAGCTGCAGAGCCGGGAGCAGGGGGCACACAGGAGTCCCCGAGGAATTAGGAACAGCAATAAAAGCTGCCACCTCGAGGGAACTGAATAAGCCTGTGACAGGGCTCGTTTATAAAGACAAAGGAGCCTGGCAGCGTGCTCGGGGCAAACCCCCTTCGGGATGGGATGGGCGAGGCACAGGCAGATGCAGAGCTCCGCCGCTGCCGCGGGTCTTCCCAAGGACCAGCGCTCCAAAGGGGACGTTTTTTCCCCTGAAATACGTTGACGCCGCTGCACGGAAATGCAGCCAGGAGCTCATGGGACGTTTCCCTGCACAGTGTGTCCTCAAAATGAGCTGCAAGAGAACAGAACTGAGCATGTGCTTTGCTTCTAGACAGCTGCATCATTCCAGTTGTGCATGGAGCAGCCATTACAGTTTCCTGTATCTCTGTCATTAGTCCCTCTCTTCTCCTTCTTAATTTATCACTGAGGTCTTGGGTAGCTCATCCTGTCACTCCGTTTTCCCCACAGGCGTGGACTCTCTGGGGAGTGCTGGACACACCAGGCACTCCCCTTGTTTGTGAGGGATGTCAGGGATGGATGCAGAGTGGGCATGGAAACCACAGTGACAGGGACAGCAGCATCAGCCAGGGAGAGCACTGGGGTCCTGCCACCCCTTCACCTGCTGGGCACTCTTCCCTTTTCAGATCCAGCCTTCACTGGTGAATGTCTCCAGGATGGCCACAGGCCCATGGTGGGGCTGAGGAAAGGTGGCTCTGGATGCACAGGGGGCTGACACAGCAGAGACAACAGAGAACCACTGCTGGGCTATGGCAGAGCCTGTGAATGGACACAGCAGGGAAGATGAAGCTGGCCATGATCAGCTCAGCTGGGCTGCCTTCCTCCTCCTCATCCCCTCAGGTGGGAGCATGTCCTGTCTGTGCACTAAGAAGAAGGGTACTGATATCAATATTCATGTTTTGGTTTAATTTTAAACCCCAGGAAGGCTACAGAAAGTGTTGGTAATGTAATTCAAGGTAGGAAATGGGGATGTGTAGGAGCTCACACTCCCTTGGGACTTTTCTAATCTCCTCAAGCAAATAAACACATGAACTCCACATGCAGAAAAAAATAAAAATCCTGCATTACAAATAAAGCCCTGGAGGTGCAGCTGGAGAGGCTGCACTGGGGCAGACAAAACATCCTGTGGTGGTGCTAACAGGGACTGTTCCCTTGGGGATGCTCCATCCCTGGAAGTGTCCAAGGCCAGCCTGGATGGGGCTTGGAGCAACCTGGGATAGTGGAAGGTGTCCCTGCCCATGGCAGGGTGGAACAAGATGAGCTTTAAAGTCCTTTCCAACTCAGCCCATCCTGTAATTCCATGAAATCAGAGAGGCAGTGGTGGGTCTCCCTGGTCCCATATGCCAGGGACGTGCTGTGAGCCAGCCCTCCTGCAAGGTGCCCCAGGAATCTCCTGTACTTCTGGTTCCATCACCATCCCTGGCACCAGCCCCCCCTGGGCCCTGGGATTCCCACCATGGCACCACCTCTGGCAAGCCCTGGTGCAAAGGGTTTGTGTTGAGCACCCCCTGGCAGGAACAGTCCTGGGAACTGCCAGGAAAATGGAACATTTCCCTGCTGTCCAAGTGAAGGTGGAAAACCTCCTGATTACCCAACCTCCCCTCCAGCAGAGGATCAGAGTGGGAGGTGCCACAAGGCAGTGGCACAGTGGCTCTGTCACCTGCAGGGATCTCTGGCTCGTGCCCAGATGTACAGCTCGGACATGGCACGTGCCATGAGCACCTCCCAGTGTCACAGTGCACCCGCTGATCAGTGTGACAGGGGCACTGGGCAGAGAGGGCACCAGCCCTGAAGGGACACAGTGGCAGTGACAGGCAGCCCTTCCCTCTTACCTTCCTGCTCCTGACCAGCCCTCCCCTTCACAGTCTCTCTCATTACAGCACAGATGAGACCCAACACTGGGCTCAGTGCTGACCAGCATGAGGCAATCACAGCTTAGGAGAATTTTATCAATGAAACAGTTTTTTCTCCCCCAGTGCTGAAAGGTGCCTGTGTCTGATTTTGCCCCCTAATGAATTTAAGTACCAACTGGGCTCCATTCCCCCAAGCAGTGACCAAGAAATTCCCCTCCTGCCTGTACTTCTTCCTCTTTCACATTTGTGCTCACCTCCTGCAAGGCACAAGTGCTTGTTCTGACAGTGGTGACTCAGATGTGTCTAAACCTGTCCTTTGCCTTCAGATTCCTTGTCATTCATTAGTGGTATCTGCAGATTTGCCTTTGGAGTCCTCTACTACTCTTCTTCTATTCTTCATATTTAATGAGGCACAAAGAATTGTGCAATAAAGGCTCATCAAAGCTGTCATTTATCTATGTTTGACTGTCTTTGTTATATATTAGCAATAAATGTCCTAAGGCTTCCTGTATATGGAGACATTTCTCCTCTTTATTTCATGTGGTTTTCTCCAGAATTCATTCACATTCTCTTTTTCCAGTCCTCCCCCACTGATCTCTGACTGGGAGGGCTGTGGGAGCTCTGCAGTGCTGCAAAGGGACCCACAGCTTCACCCAGCCCTTCCCTGAGGGTGTAGTGTGGGCAGGGAGCTGGGATTTCCCTGTGCTCCAGGCTTTCTGCAGCCCTCACACCAGGACTAAAGGGCAGGCTGGGCTGAGGTGGAGCATCACTTCTCTCCTTGCCTGAGGAGCAGGTCAGAGTGTCCCTCCTCCCAACACCTCTGCTCCCACACCAGGCACCACTGCCATGTGCTGGGGAAGCAACAGCAGCAGGGAGGGAGACGAGGAGGAAAGTCAGAGAGCCATTTTCTTCCCCCCTTTATCAAGGCAATGTCCAGTTTTCTGGCATAGAGGGAGAAAAAAGCCATTACAAGCCGTGTGGGACAGGAAACTCCAGGGGGACTTTTCTGCAGGGCTGGAAGGGAACATATTTCCACAAGGAAGTATCTCCTGCCCTGGCTGGGGAAGGTGCCTGGTGGAAGAAAATCACAGAATCACAGAATAGTTTGAGTTGGAAAGGTCCTTAAAGCCCAACTTGTTCCATGCCATGCCATGGGCAGAGACATCTTCCACAGATCAGGATTCTCCAAGCCCCATCCAACCTGGCCTTGCACACTTCAGGGATGGGGCAGCCACAGCTGCTCTGGGCACCTGTGCCAGTGCCCAGTGAGGTTTTATTTATCCCAGATGAATAATGAGCCACAAACTTCATGGAGCCGTCGTGGTCCCAGCTCCTGGGAGCAGGACTGAGCCCTCCTGCAGCTCCTGCCAAAGCCTCACTGCCAGGCAGGAGCCATGGGCACTCCTGCCATGGTGAGGGCAAGAGCTGTGGCCGTGGCTGTGGCTGTGCACTGTCCCCATGCAGGACAGGACTCTGTCCCCAAAGGAGGAAGCGTGGATGTGCCAACCCCTCCCCACCAGACACCTCAGGATGGAGACACCAACACTTCTGAAGAGTTTCTCTTCAAGTCTAGGAGAATAATAAAGATGCATAAGTAAGCAGGAAACATAAACAGAGCAAATAATTAGCTAATTACAACCTGCTTTAGCAGAACATTTTTAATTATTAAAATAATTAGCGAGATTAAATTCAAAACAAAAACTACATAAGCTCAACCTGAACTTGTCCTTGAAGCTCTCAAGTGTCTGAGCTGAATGTGTTTACCTGGTGGGACTTCCATTAGCACAACAGAATTCATTAAAACTTTTTTCTTCAGCTTTCCAGTTTACTTCATTTGACATTTCTGGATATTTTGAACATTTGTGTCTCAGACTGGATGTTTGAGAATACCTCAGTGGGGCTCTGAACAAAAAAAATTATTTAATTCACTCTTTTTCTTGTAACCTCTTCTACCTGTTTACTGCATTTTGCATAGAAATCACTTCTGCCAGAGCCCCCGATTTATTTCCAGTTTCCCAACTGTAGTTCTTGAGAAAGGTTTTTAAGAAGCATTTCATCAGCCTGGGTCATTCATCTTGACCAGCATTACATCTCTGTCAGTGTCCCAAATCCCCCCCAAATCCCTGTTCCCCCTGCCGTGCTGGGGATGTGTTTTGACATTAAAATACAAGATACTGTAAATAATCCAGTCCTTGGCTGAGGTTTGTTCTGGAGTGTTACTTTTCAATTCAAAGCTAATTCAAGAGAGAAGAATTCAGAACTGCTCCAGGAATGTGGAGATCAGGCCAGGCAGAGCATGTTCCCTTTTTCCCCTTAGGAGTTTCAGACCTATTTATCTATGAACGGCCTCCATTGTTATGGAACTGTCACTCCCCAAGTTTTCAGAGCCCATTAGGAGGAGTTATAAAGCTGAATGGAAAAATGAGGATGATGGTAAGAGACTCATCCCTCTCTGGTGCTGGCATTGACCCGTGCCACCCTTGCTTGGGATCCTTCTGCTGGAGAACCTGCTCTCCATTCTGGAGCTGGTTTGCAAGAGACCTCAGTAAAATTCTTGTATTAAAATTACTCCTACAACTCTGTTTCTCTGCTGCTGATTTAAAACCAAAATGGCAAATCCACAGGGGACAAAGAGGTCACCTCAGCCCTCCCAGCTTCAGGTGCTGTGTTGGAAATGAGCTCTACAGAATGATTCCATAATTGCAGTTTCTCAGTTAGATTTGATCAGCCAAGTCTCAGTTGAGGCAGAAGAACACGGGCAAAGGAGCATGTGAGGTGCATGGCTGAGAGAGGAGGTTTCAGCATTCAGGATTCAAAAGAGAATTTGAGCAGATGGTTGGTCTGTGCAACCATCACCCCTCCTCTTCACCCCTTGTGCTCTGATGTCGCTGTCCATCAGCCTCTCCATACATTCTGTTAGACTGAATTATGGTTAAATTAATCCTCTGCATGTTTAAAATGTGCCTGAAGGTTAATCTTGCTCTCAGGTGCCAGGTGAAGGCAAGTTTGGGTGAAGCCTTTCCCCAGAGGCCATGAGAGAACCTTGGTGAGTCACAGTGGGAACAGTGACCCGGTGCCATCTCCCTCTGCCCTGCACCAGCTCCCAGTGCTGGGCCTGCTTAATTGGGTACATAATGAGGATGGTCTTGTTCTTAGTGGAGTTAATAGTAGGTCTGGGACCAACATGTCGTGCTGCTTTTCCTGTTTTAATTTGCATTGATACTTTGCTTCATTTAAAGGCAGCTCCTTACTTGAAATTGCTCTTGATCAGAGGGTGAGTCATCTGTGCTGGTGCAGCTGCAGACCCAAACAGAGCCATATTTTTCATTATCTGCCCTGGGAAGCTCCTTGCATGGAGATCTCTCTGTCAGTGACTGAGCTGAGCTTTTCTCGCCACTCCTAAAGAGTTTCATCTCAGTCAGATGGAGACCCCAAAGTGCCTGTTGCAGGAAAAGAAGTTGCAATATTAAAAACTGTCACTACTGTAAATTTAGCAAAGATGAATAAGAAGCAGCAATATTAAAAAGTGTCAGTGCTGCAGATAGAGCAAAGATGGATAATTGGAACGAGTTACAGTTCCAGTGCAGATATTTATGTTACAGGCACATACTCGGCTGGTGGTCACACCAACCATCAGTAACTCCAGGTCATTGGGAGTCTGGGGTGTCTGTGAAGGTAGGAGAGAAAATATGAGATGATGGATGTGCTCCTAATGCTGTTACAGTCTTAGCATTTAAAGAACCTTGAGATGGAAACTTCCTGATTCTGTTTCAGACCCCGCAAGGTGTTGACTCTTTGTCAAGGGCAGGTGGGAGCTGGATGTGCCTCAGAATGAGTTTCCTGTTCAAATTCTCTTTGCATGCTCATGGAGCTCTTTCTCCCTCATATCAGAACCATACCTTGAGTGGAGAACACAGGTAGGCTGAGAAAAGCAGCACAGTTTGAAGCAGTTTGAAGCCAGTGATGAAACCACATTAAGTATCTGCATGGTCTGTGCACGTGTGTGCAGAGCAGAGAGAAACCCAGAAAGGAAGGCAGGGAAAAGCAAAACCTCTGAAAATGAGCTGACAGCTTGGATTTCAAATGGAACTTTTGGAAGAGTTTGTATCATCCTCAGGAAGTCAGGAGTGAGCCTCCATCTCTGGTGTGCTCATCCAAGCCAGCCTTGCCCTGGGAGGAGGTGGCACAGCTGCCTTGAATGAAAATCACCTTTTCTTAAAGCAGGTAGAAAATGGAGGGGAAACAACCCAAAACAAAAACAGGAAGAGAAAGAAAAGCTCAGGGTATTACAGCAACATGTTAAAAATGTGGATTGTCTGTCATGGCTTTCTCTCTTCTGCTTGGAAAGCCCCACATGACACCATTCCATGTGTAGCCTGGGCAGGACAATCCCACCCTCCAACAGGCACCGTACACTGACCTGGGATGCACTTCCTGAGCCCTGGGGAAGGTTTGCCCACTGCAGCAGCCTGAAAGAGGGCCACAAGAAGGCTTGAAAGGGCTGGAGGAGTTAAATCAGGAGCAGAGACCTGGAGTCATTGATAGAATGAACCAGACCCCAGGTGAGGGGTGAACGAATCTGAGCCCAGGCTTCAGTTGCTGTGACTTTGTGAAGACCCACCCCACAGCAGGGTGACCTATGGCTGGGAATTCCTCTTGTCCCCAGGGCTGAGTGACACCAGCTGCTTTGGGGCACACAGGTGGGTACAGCGGGTGTCCCTGCGTGCCCAGTGCAGGATCCTCACCAACATGGGTTCCCTGCCACCCTCACACATCTTCTAAAGCAAGAAAGAGATGAGTCAGAAATCATTGCAGAGCCGTTTGCTGCCCAAAAACCAAAATTTGTTGACTCACACAAATAAACCCTCAATTTACCAAACCTGACATGATTTCCACATTACCTGAGATACTGTCCCACCATCCCACATCATCAGATAGTGGCATAACAGGAGTGCACAGACACTCCTCAGAGTCCTTCAAGGCATTTAGCATGAAAATAAGTGAACAAACAAACAGACCCCAACCAGACTGGTTGTGTTACAGGCAGGATGGCAGATCCTTGGGCTGCAGCAGAACAGGCAACGAGTTACCTCGAGATGAGAGGTGTCGACTCTGTAAAAGCATCAGCTCTGGAGGCACTCTGATTGCTCACTGTGGTGCACAAAATGAAGCTTCCCCTCTCCAGGTAGCCACAGCTTCCCAGAGATAAACTTGCAGCTGTCAGAAAGCAGAGCCCATGAGGATGCCTGAGCAGATGTGTTAGGGCTCTCCCAGCACAGGCTCACTCCTAACAAGACATGCTCCAGTGCCTTTTGGAACATCCTTGTCCCTGCTGGTTGCCAGCCTGTGACTCTCCATGTCAGGAACGGGGAAATGCTGCCCATAAATCAACCTCCAGGACCTAAATGCAGTCCCAGTGCTCCAGCAGTGGCTGTGCCTGAGGAGACACCACATGATGGACAATAAGCAACAGCTGACACAGTTCCTCAACTACAGCTGGAGCCCTGCCCAAGCTAAACCTTCCCTGGCACAGCTTGAGGCCATTTCCTTTCACCCTGTCCCTTGTTTCCTGGAAGCAGAGTCTGACCACCAGCTGGCTCCATCCTCCTGTCAAGGAGCTGGAGAGAGTGAGGAGGTCCCCCCAGGCCTCCTTTACTCCAGGTTGAGCCCTTCCAGCTCCCTCAGCCAAGCAAAAATCTCCCACCCTGGACTGTCTCTGCAAGTAAGTTTTTGTGTGCAGAAGAAGCAACCTTGAAAAATGTTTTCCAGTGCATGTTCTGCTGCCTGGTGTAGGAGAGGCAAAGATTAAGATCAAGAGAAAATCACATCATGAATAATTTAGTCCCCCAATCGGTGGTGGAGGCTTTGGGGAAGGAAAGATGCACTCCCTGGCATTTATCCCATGCACAGCTGCACTGGAAGAATCTTCTCCAGATGCTCAGCCATAAGCCTGACTGTGCACTGTCACAGTTACACTGGTCAGAGCTCACCCTCTCTGCTGCCATCTCTGGGTGCCATGTGAGGGCATTGCCCATACACACGGTTTGGAAGGAATCTCCAGGAAATGATTCTCAGCAGGTTCAGCCTCACTAAGGTGACACACGGATGAGCAGCTGGGAGGGGGAAACGGATCTGCAGCCCTTCCCTGTGCTCCCCCTGCGCCCATGGGAGCACCACTGAGGCAAAGCAAACAGCTGGGGGGTTCACTCCCATTCCAGGATCACGGGGCACGAGGGAATGGGGGGCACCTGGGGCACTTGACTGGAAGGGGGAACAGCGCCCAGGGAGGGACCACGAGGGAAGCAGGAGCTGAGGTCACTGGGAATGGGGCAGCAGACAGTCCCCAAACTGCTCTGTGGGAGAGCAGCTGGGAGAGAGGGAGCTGTTTTCCAGGGTGGCTGTGACCTGCTGCAGAGGGGGCTGGGAGAGGACTCACCACAACATCCATCCAAGAGCTGAAAAAGGAGTAACAGCTGCTGGAGCAGGGAGTGGTTTGTTGCAGAAAGACTTTGCGGGCTCAGAGGCCACTTGTGAATTGACTGAGGAGAAACAGAAACTCATCCATCTACAGAGGATGGAGATGTGATACCGACCTACAGCCATGTTTGCCCAGACCCCAGCAACGCCTGCTGGGCCCCAGTAATGCCTGCTGGAGCCCAGTAACGCCTGCTGGAGCCCAGTAATGCCTGCTGGGCCCCAGTAACGCCTGCTGGAGCCCAGTAACGCCTGCTGGAGCCCAGTAATGCCTGCTGGAGCCCAGTAATGCCTGCTGGGCCCCAGTAACGCCTGCTGGGCCCCAGTAATGCCTGTTGGGCCCCAGTAACGCCTGCTGGAGCCCAGTAATGCCTGTTGAATTCCCAGTAACGTGTCCATAGACCCCAGTAACACTTGCTTGCCCCCAGCAATACCTGCAGGTCCCCAGTAACACCTGTTTAGTTCCCAGTAAGGTGTACCAGGACCCCAGTAACACCCCGTGGCCCCCAGTGGTGCCTCTCAGCTCCCAGGAGTGTGTGCTCAGGCCCCAGGACCCCCCGTGCCCACATTTTGGTGGCTCTGCTTGGCACAGGCTGCCCCTGGCTGTTCTGGTGGCACAGGGCACGGGATAAAGCAGGGAGGGGTGTGAGGGTTTGACCACATCAGCACATCAGGTGTCCCCTGTGATGGCCACAAACCACCCAGGGCTGCCCAACCAGCCCTGCCCTTACAGGGATCTTCTGGAATTGCAATCTGCTTCTTTGTTTAAAAACAACAAAACACTATCAAAGTTCCACCAATTCATCATGAAATTGATTAAACAGTGTAAGCAACTTGGTGTTTGGGAATATTAAAAAAATATTAGAAAGCAAATTAAAGCATTACAGGATTAGGTCTTCTCTGTTTGAGTTGAAGTTTGCTATAATTCAATTAGAATTCACAGTTTCACACCGATTAGAGGCAGCCTTGTTCATCTTGCCCTGCTTTTGTTTTTCTAAGTGCAGCTGCAAAGTGTTGACCAGGAGGTTGAGCTTTGTCGTGGGGCTGCTGACAAAGGCTCCAGCTTTATATGTCAGGAGGTCACCCCCATTTGCAGGGGTCTCTCTCCCTCATTCCCCTCCGAGGTGTCTCCAAGCAGCTTTTCTCTCACAGTCTGATTTTTGTGACTCTGAATTCCAAACAATCATTTAATTCTTCTTACACAGAGCACAGGAGCCTTTGTTGCCCTTTATTGATGATGAAGTGTTTGCTGTTTGGTTTTATTATTGTTATGTATTGATGGTTTGTCTTCACTGAAAAAAGAAAAACCCAATCCATGGCAGTAAAATTACATGAAGGATATTAAGAATTTTAGATTACAATGGTGAGTGCAAGGGGGATGGTACCTTGGGAACGTCATTTTAAGGCCAGATTGGTCGGTATTTGTGTGATGGTTTGTTCACACACACCCACTGGTCCCTGACCTGAGTGGACACCAGCAAGTCTTAGTGCTTATAACAATATAGTTCTGCAAAAGGAAAATATAGCTGAGATTTCCATCATTCCTTCATTCCCTTGAATCCACGTTCTCACAGATTTTTCTCAATGTGTGTCAATAACACTGAAAAGGTTCATCTTGAAAGGTGGTCAAAGTGCCACATTTCCTGGTGAAACCCTCGAGAGGATGTGGGCAGGTGGGCAGCAGGGTGGGTGAGCAGGTGGGCAGGTGGGCAGCAGGGCAGGTGGGCAGGTGGGCAAGTGGGCAACAGGGTGGGTGGGCAACAGGGTGGGTGGGCAGCAGGGCAGGTGGGCAGCACAGCAGGTGGGCAACATGGCAAGGGGGCAGGTGGGTCTGCCCAGTGATACTCACAGTGCCCCACCACACATCCCACCCTGGCCGTGGGGCAGCCCCCCTGCTCCAACCCAGCACCCAAACTGCTTCTTTCT
>JAJPCS010000248.1:360152-370712 GCA_021164005.1 Willisornis vidua nigrigula
AAAAAGAAAAAGAAAAAGAAAAAGAAAAAGAAAAAGAAAAAGAAAAAAGAAAAAAGAAAAGAAACTAAAACAAAAATCAGACAGCAAAACTATTGGTCCCAGAAGAGAGCTGGGAGGGAGTGAGAACTGGGCACATCACCACTAATGAACGTGGCCAAAGCTGGCGTGGAGCAGGATCAGGTCTGGATCTTGGGGGAGTGGGGAGATGCCAAGAGCAGGGAGCAAGGGCACTGCTCCTGCCCCTCAGTGCTGCTGCCCAGAGCCCTCAGAGGCCACTGAGTGACTGGTAACAAACAGCACTCAGCAGGCAGATGCAGAGAACTTCTTGAAAGATTCATGGAATGTATCAGTGACGCCTCCACTAATGTTATTGTTGGGTAAATAACTCCAAATTGTCACAGCTCGCTGTGTTTGACAGTGCTCCTAATTTGATGCTCACAAGGAAATGAATGCCCTGCGTTGCCTCCATTGCCTAATTAGCAGACAGAGGACATTCATCATGTGGTGACACGAGAGTGTGACAAGGTCGGAGTGATCCATCACTGCTCACTCCTCAGCAGGGACTTGCAGGGCAGCTCTGGAGCTGCAGCTCCCAAAATGGTGTTCGTGGGGTGGTGAGGACCAACCCAGGCCTGCAGAGCCAAGGGGGGTGCCCACCAGGGTCCCCTCTGCTCTCAGCCCTGGTGTGGCATAGAGGCAGCCAGACCCCTCCCCTGGGCACCCCCAGCACTGACTCTGCCTCGGTGGGCAGCACGTCCCCAAGCTGCCCTGCCATGGCCTGCCATGCCACCCCCTGCCCTGCCATGGCCTGCCATGCCACCCCCTGCCCTGCCAGCCTGCAGGTAGCAACACCTCTGCAGCACAGGCCAGCACTCACTGCTTTGGGCTTTCTCCCTCCAGCCTGGCATAAGGCACATTATAAATTTCAGTATCCTTTCCCAGATGACATCATCTAACCATTGGCTATGGAACCATGAAATGAAATCTCACCTTCAAGCTGATGTTTATCATTTCCTTTGGTAATGATCATTAATCCATAGGGTTGGGGTTGAGTATTTTAATCATCAGAGGAAAGAAAACTTTTTATTGCAACTGGAAGAAACCTGTGAAAATAAACCAAATATAACAGCCAAAATATAAAAGGATAATTAGTGACAGCAGTGGAAACTCCACTGTGGAGCCACATCAGAGAATCATCACAGAATCCCAGACTGGTTTGTGTTGGAAGGGACCTTAAAGTTCATCTTATTCCAACCTCCCTGCCATGGGCAGGAACACCTTCCACTACATCAGGTTGATTCAAGCCCCATCCAGCCTCTCAGTTTAGTGTAAATCACAACCATTGTGGCAGTGCCTGGTGCTGTTTTGGCCAGGGCTTGGGGTGCTGAGCAGTGTGGGACTGTAGGGGTACAAATGGGCCCTGTCCCATCACCTGCACAGTGGGCTTGGTGCAGCTGAAGTGAGCACAGCACCTCACCCAGCACCACAACTGCTTCCACCCCAGCACCTTCCCCCTCCCTTCACACAGGGAATTTTGCTTTTCTTCTGGACCCTCAGCTGTGAGGGAGAAGAGAGGCAGCTCTTGGTTCAGCTGTAGCCACAGGATGAGCAGGACAGGGCCCTCTGTCTGGGGCTGAAGTCAGGAAAACTGCTCATGTTCTCTGGCTCTGAGCTGCCCTGTGGCTGAGCCTGCAAGGGACTTGCTGGGCCAAGTGCAAAAGATGATGAGTATTAATCAAATTGGGTGAATTTGTTATTTTTAATGAAAGAAATAAACCTCACATATTCTTTCATTAAATCCATACCCAGAAGGAACTGCCAGATAATCCAAATGTGATCTGCACTTCCTCCACTCATTTCTTCACAACACAGACTGCCCATTCCAGCCTCAGCACTGTTCCCAGACAATTCCCTGGATTTTATTTGAAGGAGCTTTGTGGTGTGCTGTCCCCCTGTTCAGGGGTTACTTCTTCTGGCCCCCAATTGCTTTGAGTATCCGAATGTTCTTCCCTCTATGAGTTTGCTGCTCTTGGCTTTTAGCCATTGTGACTGACTGTTCCCGTACCCCAAGACCCTCCATGTCTGGTCCCCGTGGGGCACCTGTGGGTGGCACCAGTGCTGGCCTGTTGCCCCCCAGAGGTCCTTGGAGGACTTCCCTGTGCCTGATGACGGGATAGCCCCTTAAATGTCATTCAGCAGCACCTGATGCTCTTCTGGAGTAGCACCTTCTCCATCCTGTTCCCATGTGCTGGGGTCAGACTCACAGGTTTTTGGTTTTCTGGGTCTTCCTTATGCCCTTCCTGTAAATCCTTCCTCCTGTTGCGTTCCTGGACATTATCCCCTTCCTACCAGAACATCCCTCATCTTTCCCACACTCACACCAGGGGTTGTGCTCCACGATTCCCACCATGGCTAATCCATGGGGCTGAGCTGTGGCCACCCTGACTATCAGAGCTCACTGATGTATGTCCTGCAAGGCAGGATTGTGTTACAGAGAGATCCCTATGGCAACTTGCTTGGAACACGCCCAAGAGTGATGGCTTCCTGGGTTTGATTACATTTTTGATCATTTAGCTGGTTTTAATCCATTTAATTTATGAGTCATTACTGGGTATAAGGCAATTTTTCAAAGTTCCTGGGGCAGGGAATTACATTATTTTAGGAAACCTGTTTTGTGGGCGGTACCTTCAGTCAGTAGTGATCTCCCATGGCAAATGTCCCTAAGGCTTATGCACCATAAACCCACTTGGCTTGGCATTAATTGCACTGTGGAACTGAAGAATTCCTTACTGAAGATTTCTCACTTGAATATTTCCATTATTATTTCTGGGTCTGACAACTGCTCATTGGTTAAAGCACTTTTTAAGCACGGAGAGTAATGGGATTTCTCCTCCTTAGGAACTGACCCATTGTACCTGGGTTTGCTAAAAATTGTTATTAATGGCTTGGAGTATTCAACTAATTTAATTCCCCTCCATATGAGGCACCTGATCATGTCACTGCGAGTGCTTCTGGGTGCCACTGTCCCTAAGTGGGCACGACTGGACTTGGACTGTCACTGAGACATGCAGGTCATTTCTTCCCTTGTTCTTCCTTCTTCCAGCTGGCACCTTCAGCTCCCACACTCTCCTCCTTTCCCTAAGGGCCCATCAGCACGGCTTGCTTTCCATCTTGCTGTCCATATCCTCATTGCTGTCTCTGCTGGGCACAAGGGCAGCATTTCCAGCCATTTCCTCCTTGTTTCTCATGTTCACTCAGCACACGGTGCCAAGTGCCCTCCTGTCTCCCCTCTGCTGCCCCTCCCTCCTCGATTCCCAAACCTTTCCCCTTTTTGGTAAGACAGAAGTCACGTTTTTCACAGTGTCATTGCTGACACTTTCTATTTCCAAAAGCACAGAATTGTTGTCTGTGTTCTGAGGCTCTTCCTGTGCCTTGAAGCCTCATTTCTCCATGCTCAGCTGTGTTGTGTCTCAGCCATGGCTGAGCATATGCCCGTGTTTTCCCCTCCATCTCTGCTTTCCCAGCACAAGAGGGACTGGAGCAGCACCACAACTTGGTGCCTTGGCAGTGCCTTTTGCTGGAAAGGTGATTAAGTCTATCTGGAGATAATACCTCAGAAAGCAAACAAAAACTCAGAAGAAAGAAAAACAATTTTCTCTGGAAAACAGTATGAATTTTTCATTAAAACTGCACTCTGGCTACTTGATGAGTCCCATGAGGTTATCCCAACTGGAAAACACCCAGGTGCTGCCTGGGAATCTCTTCTGTCTTCCTTGACATCTTCAACTTAAAAACTTCTTTATTGTTTTCCAGCAGTTTTTCTCCAACATCACCTTTTCTGACAGCCAGACCAGAGGCCAGGTAAGGAGTTGGCAGCTTTCCAGATGTGATTCCCACTGGTCCCTCTGTGCCAGACTCTCAGGTGGAGACTGCAGAGTGACACAGAGTGAGATCCTGGGCAAACCCACACCCCATGTCCCACCATGATACACTTCTGTGCTTTGAGTTCTGCCTCACTTACCAGGCATTGCAAAGCAGCTCAGAGCTGGGCTAGGGGCAAATGGCAGAGGGAACAGAGAGGTCACAGCACAGACTTGTCACGTGCCATGGCAGGTGTGTACAGTCACAGATGGGGTTGGGCTGGGAGGGACCTCAAAGCTCATCTCATTCCACCCCTGCCATGGCAGGGACACCTCCCACCAGCCCAGGCTGCTCCAAGCCCTGTCCAGCCTGGCCTGGGACACTGCCAGGGATGGGGCAGCCACAGCTTCTCTGAGCACCTGTGCCAGGGCCTGCCCACCCTCAGGAAAATATTTCTTTCCAATCACCCATCTATCCTTGCCCTCTGGCAGTAGGAAACCAGTCCCCTTGTCCTGTCCCTCCAGACCCTGGTCCCAAGTCCTTCTCCACCTCCCTTGGATCCCCTTCAGGCACTAAAGAGGCTCTGAGGTCTCCCTGGAGCCTTCTCTTCCCCAGGTGAACACCCCCAGCTCTCCAGCCTGGATGGCAAACAGGCAGCAGAGGTGGCATTTTGACTGAAAAGTTCCTTATTGCCCATTGAAGTGGTCACATTTCTGTGCATTGTTCCTGCTCCTGTGGACTCTGCTGCTGTGGAATGTTGTCAGCAGCAGAGAAGACACTCACTTGGTAAGTTTTTGATTTCACTATGACTCTAATCTCATCTTGTTTAAGCTCATCATTTCCTTTCCACAGGCAGCTTTGGTTTGGGATTGTTACGTGCAGGAGACTCTGTTCCTCTTGCCCTGAACTGAAAACATCCCTGGGCTGAGGCTGTTCAGAGCTCAGTGTTTGCCAGAAAATGAGAGGACAGAGTAGAGAAGGAGAGGATCAGTCCTCCAGCCCTGGACCCCAGCAGGCAGCTCCCATCTGTCAGTCCCCCTGCCTGGAAGTCCTGTAAGCTCTGCTCTGGGCTTTCTGGCTTCCCCTCCTTGCAGTTGTCCCTTCCTCTTCCAAAATCAGTGGCAGATTGCAAACACTTTGCTCTAATTTGCTCTAAATGCAGAATTATTAACTAAAAGATAATGTCAGAAGCCCAGATTTCATTGGCTTCCTGAAGGGAAAGGGCACCACCCACAAAACTCATTTCCTCCTCTGTGTGGCCCTTCTCCCCCCCAGTCAGGGATACCCCCGTGCCCTGCTGATGGGGGCTTTTACCCCCCTGGGGCAGGAGCAGCCCTGGCCCCTCTGGGGGAAGACGGAGCCCAATGGCCCTTCCCAGCTCCCCAGTGGGACCAGCCCAAGGCACGGATGTCCTGGCAGGGATGGAGCTTGAAGGGACCAGCTCAGCTCAGCCCCAAATGCTCAGCAGAGCCAGGACCCAGCTGTGGGTGAGGTTGGGAATCACCCTGTGGGGCTGAGGCCAAAGCTGGCAGGAGCACCCAAGGGGCACTGGCACTGCCCCAAGGGCCAGCACAAGGCTCTGCCTCCACAGCTCCCCAAAGCCCCTCCCAGCCACAGAACATTTGCTGAAACATCAATATCAGCCTGTGAACACACACCAGATAAATATTCCGGTGTGTTTGTGCCATCAGATGGGTAACCCTGCAGTGTTTGGGTTGGGCTTGAAGAGTCAGCGACACCCTCTGCATTCCCTTGGCAACGGAGGCGCCGCAGAGAAACTCCTTTTACACTTAACAACTTTTAATGTGTTGACACTCATCAAATCCAGATCTGGGGTAGGTTTAAGTGACACATGTCATCTGACTGGAGGGTTCTGTGTTTGCCAGTGCGAACACAAAAAGGCTCAGCATGTCTGGGGAGGAGCAGAAATCAGATCTGTGACAACAAAATTTGCTTGCAGATAATTAATCACATTTGTAAATAAGTGAGGCCATATTTGCATCCCTTTTGTTTCCTCTTCTTATGATCTGCAGGTCAACTCTTGCTGTGAAAATATTAACAGCAAGCAGATTTGCCAGTCATACACCCCAGCACCGACTGAAGATGTGTTTCAGTTCTCAGAGAGAGGAGGGCCCCCAGCCCAGGCAGGGGGGGCTCCCGTGGAGCAAAGTGGGGACAAGAGTCACCCACGAGGGTCACGCTGCAGAACCAGAGCTGTAAATAACCAGAGCAGGCTGTTTGTGGCCCCAGGCAAGGAACCAAGCTCTTTGAATAAATAATTAGGAGTTGAATGAAGTCTTCATGGCCTTAAGCTGAAGTAGGATAGATTTATATGGGATATTAGGAAGCAATTGTTCCCTGGGAGGGTGGGCAGGGCCTGGCACGGGTGCCCAGAGCAGCTGTGGCTGCCCCAGCCCTGGGAGTGTCCCAGGCCAGGTTGGACAGGGCTTGGAGCAGCCTGGGCTGGTGGGAGGTGTCCCTGCCCATGGCAGGGGTGGAACAAGATGAGCTTTAAGTCCCTTCCAGCCCAAACCAGTCTGGTGTGCTTTGGTTCATATATACCTGCATGTTCATCTCTGGTTTCCCACGACATTTTCCACATTGCATTTTCCTGACACCACTGACCTTGCTGTTCCCAGAATGTCATCGCTGCAGCTGTGGCTGCAGTCCAGGGCAGCAGCTCCAAACTGGCAGAAACCTGAGCACTGAAGTGTCCTGGGAATTCATGTGCTTGGCATGTGCACGTGAGGAAACCTACCAGCACATTCTTGAAGCAATTTCTGAATCAGAGAGGTGGCATCCTGCATCTTCTCTGTCCAGGTTCTTTACACCAAGGATGGAACCTCTTTCTTGAGTGCAGCAAATGCACCACGGATTCAAAAGCCAATAAGTATTTTCCCAGCACTACTGATTGCAACTTGAGTATAATTATTCCATATAGCTTCATCTTAAAAAAAAAAAAAGCCATTTAAGTGCCTATCAACAAAAAATGCAATTTCAGTTAAGTCTCTTCAGGGCTCTTAAATGTGTTGCCATTATTAGAGGGAGGAAAGATCTACAGGACAGGTAAGAACACTCAAATATGTAATTTTATGCATTACACAATGGGGTTTTTTTCTCACAAAACACCCAGGAAATGCTGGGATTCAATGGCTCAGGAATGCTCAGGGGCAGAGACACAAATACACCCCATTAACCTCGTTCCCAGCACATCTAATTGAGTTTCAAGGCAGAGCAGCAAACCAGCACCATGCACAAATGAGGGACAAAGAGGAACAACCCTTCAGAGAGGCCAAGGGATGGAGCATCTGTTCTCTGCACAGAAGATCCCAGTCCATGCATTGCCCACGGAGAGGCAGATCGTGGCATGTTCAGAGAGATGCAAATTGGTGCTCTTGTAGCTTTTAACATTTATGAGACACCAACACTTTCTATAAACCTGTTGAGAGCACAGTGAAGTTTCAGTCTCCCCGTACTTGTTTGGAAACAGATTTGATACTTATTACACATTTTTCTGCACTTCCAAAGGCACAGAAGGCAATCTGCAGCCGGGGGGTTGGGCACACCATGTTTGTGCAGTTGATTAATGAGATGTATTTGCACAGGGCCCTGTAGTGCTCTCAGTTATGAAGCTCCTGCAAGCGGCAGGAGGGAACTGAGGAGGAGAAGGCTGGAGGGGCTCTGGAGGAGAGAGGTGATTGGAGCACCATTCCAGAGCAAGACCCCATCCAGGTCTCAGAGAAACAACTTCCTACAGCACACTCAGGGACACTGAGCTCATCCACACAATGAGGTGCTACTTTAGTCCCACCACGCTGTGCCCCACAGAGCCCTGGGGTCCAGCAGCCCCTGCCACCCCCTGCCTTCAGCATCTCACTTGGCTTCCAAGGCTTCTCCATGGAAAAAAATTCTAGTATTTAGGTTTATTCAAACTGAAAGCAAGATGGAAGTTGGAAAAGAGCCTGAATCTGACCCTGGATTTTCTGGGATTTGCATTAAACTGCTCCCCCACCCTCCCCTTGGACTGGATTCCCAGCCCACCCTGGGCATGTGCTGTGCTGTAACAGGGCAGCAGTTTTCAGTTTGTTTTCAGCTGTTTTGCAGAAATGTGTTCCTGCTGGGTTCAGTTCAGAAGGCAAACCTTGGCATACCCATTCTTACATTTCTTTCACATCTCCACTGATCTGAAGTAAATATTTCTGACTTGCTTGACTCTTAATCTAGTGTGTGTAAGAGAAGCCATTTGACCTCATCAGCTTTGGAGTCTCAGAATGATGGGAAGTAGAAAATTACAGAAAATCTCCCTTTCTGCTCGCTGTGACCATCAGTCAGTAAGAGCAGGAGGTGAGATGTCAAGACACCCTGACTCGGGCTGAGATTTAATTGCCCTCCTGTACTTTCCTTGGGAAAGCAGTTCTTGCACAGGCACAAAGGGTCACCAGAAGAGCCACAACCTGCGGGAACTCAACTCCAGTTTCCAGGAAAATACCAAAATAAACAAATGAATCCACTGTACATCCTCACAGGGAAACAGAGGGAAAACAAAAAGTCCACATCAATTTGTAAGGCATTTCATGTCCATTCACTCTCCTGTGTTTCCCAGGCACAGTGAGGGACATTGCACGGAGAGCAGCTGTGCCTTGAGCAGGATGTTCTCCTGCCTGAGCCAGGCAATCCCCCCTCTGGTGACACCATTGCACAGGGATGGAGAGTCCTCAGAGACCTGTCTTGGAGCATCCAAGCAGGAGAACAGACAGACAAAGCCTGGCAGCCACACACCTCCTTCGTGTCTTTAGTGGTTTCATTTGAATCTGCAGCCTGTGGGTGGTGCGTGGAAAGCACCTCGGCCACGGCAGGTGGGGCCTTTCTGGGAAGCCTCGCCCAGCGTGGAATTGTCTGGAGCTGATTAATCCTTACTGGAACACAAGAATAGGTACCTGCATGGAGGATGGGGGAAAGGACTCTTTATCAAATTAAAAGGATTGGATTATGTTTTAAATTGATTGTAAGCTTTAAAGATTTTTGTTCCAGTAAAAGTATCGATCAGGAGGGGATTTGCATATTTCTCTCTCTCTGTACGGGGCAGTTCTGCCACCAGAGCTATTGCAGGGCTGGTTAAGTAAAAGAGGAAAAGATTAAAGGCTGCAATTCAGCCAGGAACAGTTTTTTCACACAGCCAAAAACGAAAAAGGATATTTTTTCCTAAGATAAAGCTAGAACTATTTAATATACACTTAATTTTTCAGTAGTTTCAACTAGCTGTAGATACTTGCCTTTGCTGCACATCCTGTTGCCTTTAATGGCTTGCCAGATTTTCAGCACCAACATGAAAAGGAAAATAATGGAACAGCTTCAGTCTGATTTTTAGCTCCTTTTAAGTACTTCTCAGTTCCAAGAGCTGTAGCAGGAATGCCATTTTTAATTGCTAGAGCTGTGCTGTATCCACGTCTGAAGTCACAGTGCTGAGCTCGGAGGTGGGAGAAAAGGCTTCCTGATGTCACCTGCAGAAAGCAAAGTCAATATTTAGTTGTTTCAGATGGTTTTTAGTTTTAATTCCAGTAACTATAACTGGCCTCCCATTGCTAATTACTTTTTGCAGTAGGAAAGGTGTGGCAGGTTCTCAGGCCCTGCTGATTCCGTGTGAACACGGAGGTGCCTTGGTGAGCTGTGGGCACACCTGGGCTGGGCATCGTGGGGAGCAGCACCCTGGGGGCCAGTGGAGGGCACTGGGGACCCCGAGATGCTCCTGTGGGAGCACCGACCCCACCCAGCTTCCCCCAGCTCTGCTCCCTCCTGTTCCTTCCTGACTCGTGGCTGCCCCACTGCCCAGTCCCAGTCCCAGCCATGGTGCTCCTTGCCCAGGTCCTGCCTCAGCCCAGTCACACGTGAAATGCTGCCTGGAAGGTGACGCTCTCCCCCATCCCCTGAGCCTCTCCCAGGAGGAGAAGGGCTGGGAACTGCAGCCAAGGGCCATCTCAGCAGCACCTGCAGCAGTCCCTCCCTCAGCCCACCAGTTCAGCAAAGAAACGGACCCACAACCTATTTGCTAATTTCTGCCCCGAGCTGGGGGGTCCTGGGGATGTTGGGCTGGTCCCACAGTGTGAGGAGCATCAGGACACTCTTCAGCACAGCTGAGGAATTCCCTCCCTGCCCTCTAGTATGTTTGTTTCCAACCTATAGATGTCCCTGGCATGCAGTGCAGCAGGGCAGGCCATGGGGTTCACAGAAAGGGTTCAAGGAGGGGATGCAGGTCAGGGTCACCTCTCATCACTGGGCACACACAGTTCTTCTGGCCGATTATTGGCACTTGGATTTTCTACTGCAAGAGGTCAAACCATGCTGCCCACTCCTACAGCTGGGTAAGGAACTCTTCAGAAATCTTCATTTTTTCCTGGGCAGGAACACAGCAGTTAAAAATAAAAAGTCAAAACACCCCAGCATCCCACCCCACTCCACATCGGGGGCTTGAGGGCAAGACCCAAGAAAGGAAACTGAGATTCAGATCAGACACCGAGTGCCTGCAATCAAAACTAAGTCAGTGACGGGCATTTCCCCTTCCCTCAGGTTTGGGTGTGCATTGAGGAGGCACAAGCCCTTCCCTGGCTTTACAGCCACGGCAGGAACAGAGGCAGCACAGCCCCCCCAGTCCTCCAGTCTCCCAGCCCCACAGCCCCCCCAGTCCCACAGTTCCCCAGTCCC
>JAJPCS010000248.1:371112-387387 GCA_021164005.1 Willisornis vidua nigrigula
GCGGCTCCGGCACAGAGCAAACATCAGCCAACCCTCTCCTGCCCAGAGATCAAGCAAGGGAAGTTCAAAACAGGATTCTGGGCATGTGGAGCTCTGCTCACAGTCCTAATAGTGCCGTTAGGAAAACTGGATGTGGCAGATGGGACATCTTTTGCCAGGAAATAAAATCTGATCTTTAGCAGCCGAGTTGGTGGTTCGAGTCCTCGGAGCGTGGCAGGGATGAGACACTCGGCCCCTGCCGCCTCCCCGGCTCAGGAGGGATCACTCTGGAAACACTTCAGTCGTGAATGGTTTCTTTTTTGTCTGTACAAGCTCTCCAGCAGGACCAATTCTGTACTTAGGTCTGTAAGGACAAGCAGAATCATTTTCCTTTACAACTACCCAATTTCTCAGCCAGGGATGTGGGAACTGCTGTGATTCCAAGTACTCACAGGATCCTTCAAGGACAGTTTGCTGCATGGTCTTCCCTTCCCCTGAACATCCTCTCTGTTGGCCTGTGGCCCCAGAAAACATCTCCACAGGGGGGTACAAGTTACACTCTCCCCAAAATGATCTGCTTTCAAGTGAAATTCTGGTTCTGCTCATCTTTAAAAGCCTTCCCTCACATGTTAGACACCCCAGAAAACAATCTGCTCCAGCACTGGAGGTTCAGGCTCAGACCTTCCCTCACATGTCAGACACCTCAGAAACAATCTGCTCCAGCACTGGGATTTCAGGTTCAGCCCAGGAGAATTCAGTTTTGTTAGAGGTGTGTTGCCTTGTGGCTGTTTATGTTCTTGCCAGGCTGAGATAAGGCCCCAAGTGTTCAGCGAGGCTGTGACATGAAATCCCAGCACAGGCTGTCACGTGGCTGCACGTCAAAGGTGAACTTCAGTTCCTGTGGAACACCTGCACGAGGCTTGGGGTGATGTCAGAGCTGCCTGTACCTCATGCAGCAAGAGTTCCAGTGTCTGCAGCAAGGACCTTAGGAAATGCTGGGAGCTGGCACAGCCGGTGCCAGCCATGCAGTGACACTGAGGGGACACCCCTGGGGCAGCTGCTGCCACCAGCACCACCACAGCAGCACCAGCACCTGTCCCTGCCCCAGGAGGCTGAAAGCAGAACCATGAGGATGTTGGGTGCTCATGGGCCACCAAGGCCACGAGCAGTGCTGTGCCAGTAGAGACCACCCCAGGTTTGCACTCCTGGAGAAAGGGTGGAACAGACCTCCAGTGTCACTGAGTCCAACCTGTGACTGATCCCCACCTTGTTACCCAGCCCAGAGCAAGTTGGTTTTGGACACCTCCAGGGATGGGGACTCCACAACCTCCCTGGGTAGATCCTTCCAATGCCTGACCACCCTTTCCAGGAAGAAATTGCTCCTGATGTCCAACCTGAACCTACCCAAGCATGGTCTGAGGCCATTTCCTCTCAGCTCCCTCAGCTGCTCCTCATCAGACTTGTGCTCCAGACCCTTCCCCAGGTCTGTTCCCTTCTCTGGACATGCTCCACCCCCTCATTGTCCTTCTGCCCAAAACTGACCCCAGGATTCCAAGTGCCTCAGCAGTGCCCAGGACAGGGGCACAGGCACTTCCCCGGGCCTGCTGGCCCCACCATTTTTGATACTCTTTGTACTCACCCTGGGGGTGCAGACACCAGAGTTGTTATCTCTCATTCTTCAAGAGCTTTTCAAGACAACAATATATAAACTCATAGAGTTGAAATGCACATTGATCATTTTAAAACAATACACTGAAAAGGCACATTTTCTGCTGGAATACTTTTTTCAATTCCATTTACAATTGTAAATAATAGACTTGAAGTCTGGGAGCACAAACATCCCAGGTGCACTGAAACACTGGATACCTCATAACAGAAAATGCTTTTGGGTATGTATTTTATCATTCTCCACATATTTTGTTTTGAACATGAATAGTTCATAAGTGCACATTAAATCCAGAAGTTATCTCAGTATGGCATCACCTCCTCACCAGTAACTGAGTCCCTGAGTACGTGGTGGGGTGTTTGTCAGGTTACTATGGTGATATGCAAGGGTGGGATTTTTTGTAGGTTTGGAGGTTTTTGTGGGGTTGGGGGTGGAGATTTAGGCTGGACACATCTTTTTATCTGTGTTGGAGTCCTTGTCCAAATACAAATATTTTTTGCTAAGACAATACAAATAAAAAGATAAGGATAGAAGCTGACAGACACTGTATCAAAGCCAGGTCAGCCTGACAAACAGCTGCAGCACTTTATATTTGTCTTCATGTATATGCATTTGTCTTTACAAAGTATTTCTGTGTGACTCGCCAGCACCAAGGTCAAAATTTGGAACCCAAAAATAACTTGTATGAATATAGACCAGGATGAGATCAGAGTGGATCTGCCAAGGCAGCTCTTGAATGTGAATATTTAAGGCCCATCCCTGAGGGCAAAGTGTTCTCCTGCTGCCCTCCTTTACTTTGCAGTTTGGCTTTGTACAAGAAGACAAATTTCAGATGAATGTTCCCCAACACACCCACCTTGCTGGCCCAGGTGAAGTGGCACCTCCTCTGGCTCCACACCCTGCAGGGACAGCAGAGTGGGCAGGAAGGAAACGTCGACGTGTTCCCATAAAGCCATTTCCCAGCTGTAGATGGGACGTGCCTGAACTTCACTGTGAGCTGGGTGGGTGAGGAGGTCACTGCAGCAGCTGAGCCTCTTTATTGAACACGTCTGTCATGTCAGGAACTGCTCTGGGGGCCCGGCCCAGCTCCCCCTGCCCACACCCACCCCAGCAGGATGAGCGAGTGCCCAGACCCCCCCGTGGGCAGACAGAGACAGTGAAGTGCCATCAGCACAATAAACAGCACCATGGGCTGCTGCAAGGCCCTGCAATGCCCCGACTCCTGACACACAATCTCCTGTCCCGAGGGTGCACACGTGGTGCCTCCAGGCTGAACATCCCTACTGATACCACACTGCGTCTGATTTCCTTGGCTCTGATGCTCCACAGCTCAGCCCTCTGCAGCCCAACACCTGCCCCAGGACACCGTGGACTGTGTCAGATGAGGCACCAGCCCTGTTTCAGAGCACTGCACACCCAGATGCTCACAGAAATAGCAACAGAGATTCAAGCAGCATTTAGCCAAGCAGAAAGGTCAGGCCTGCACCAAGTAAAAGGATTTTTTTTTATTAAATACGTATCAGACAAGTTTTTAAAAGTCTGACAGGGTTTCCTTTCTCCACAGTGCATTGTAACTAATATCATAAAGTTTTGTTTAGCCCTTAGTACTCAAGTAACACTGACCACCAAGTTGATGGCAACTGATCTAGAGAAGAGGATGTGCCACATACCTTGGACTTCCAGCTGTCCCTTCCATGGGTGACATTATCAGGGCAAAGGAAACTGGTGAAAAACACTTTTCTAGCCCAAGTCCAAGCACTTCTCTCAGATGGAGGTAGGGAAGCACCCAAAGACCTTACCTGGGTTGGCTGAACATGCTCCAGATGGACTGAGATCAGGCTGGGCTGATCTTGTGGAAATGGCTCAGGACAAGGTCGATGCTGGACAGAGCTGATCCCAGTGTGCCCCCAGAGCTCTCCCACCACCCCCAGAGCCTGTTGGGGGAACAGTGGGGCTGCCAGAGGGAGGTGCTGTGCTGGAGCAGAGGCTGGAGCTGAGGCTGCAGTTGGAGCAGAGCCTGGACTGGGGCTGGGGCTGGGGCTGGAGCAGGGGCTGGAATGCCCTGGGGAGCAGAGGGGTCCTACAGAGCTCCATGGGGCTCTGCAGACATGGCAAACACAGAGGAAGGAAAGGCCTGGGATCACAGGAATATTGGCTGAGGAATATCAGAAGGCGTTTGTTTGCAGAGTGTTCTCAGAGTCTCACAATAAAGAGACATAAAAAGGACAGTAATTGGCCACTAGAGATGGAGTTAATGGTAAATACTCTAATAATAAAACCCCAGGCTGAGCTGCAAGTAGATCACTTATCATGGGGTTTCTCCAATAGAAAGGCTTTTTCCCCACACCTCTGCACTTTTATGCTTGATTTGCCCATGACTTCTGCAATTACAGTTTCTAAACAAACCAGGAAAGAGCCTTTTGTTGGTCTGAATTAGAAAATGAGTCTGTCTAGGTAAAGAACTGCCATCATTTTAACCTGCCTTCTCTGGCTTGATGTTCTGGGCTTTGGGGCTGGGGACACACATGGCTTTGGTTGTTATTCTGTATTTTGACTCAGCTGAACACAGAAATACATGCCTGGGAACTGTGGAGTCTCACATGCCAATATTCACTGAGAATTTATTACAATGCAGTAATACTGTTAAGGGAATTTAAAGGAAAAAGAAGTCTGTGTCCTTTACCATGGTGGATCCCTGTCTTTGCCCCTCCAGGGCAGACCAGGGCAGAGACAGTTTTCCTGCACCTGGCAGGATGGCAGCCCTGTGGAGCACTGGAACCTGGGGAGACTGAACTCTGCTCTGGCTGGGAACACACTGGCCAAGGGGAACCCTGTGAGCTGGAGCAGCAGCTCCTCTGGCTCCAGGGGTTCAGTGCTTGGGCACAAAGCAGGAGGAGCTGCAGGGCTGCCCCTGCCCTGGGCTTCGGTCAGGGGCACTTGGGCCAAGGGCTCCCATGGGCAGGAGACTCTGGTGTGGCCTCAGCCAACAGAGCAATGTTGCTCTCAGTCAATGTCTAGAGAGATAATTTTTTGACCAAGTTTGGTTTATTTTATTTGCATGCTGGGAGAGACAGTGAATGGACCAGCACAGGTGGCTGCCCAGTTACTGCCACTTTGGAAGCAGCAACAATATGATGCAGAAAAACAAGAGATATCCCAAACAGGGGTTGGCCACAGTTGAGATTTCACTGCTGAGTCCAGTGCCCAAGTGAATTTACACTGCCCAGTTTGGTTGTCTCAAGGAAAGCTTAGAAAACTTGCCAGTGAGTTCTGTGTTCCTGCAGTCCCATTCAGGTGTCATGTGGAGTAACTACATGTTGAGCAGTAAACATGGAGGAGAAATTAATGCAAAAGAAAATCAGCACGAGGCCAGCAAATTAATCTAATAAGTGCTAGCACTGAAAATCATCCTCATGATTTTGTGTCTGGGAACCTGCAGGGCTCTACCAAACCTCCAGTGCTCGGTGTCAGATCACAAGTGAAATGTTACACATCCAAGCCATGTACAGAAGTGTCCTGGCTGAGACTCCATGAGGTGTGACAAGGAAAAGCAGATGCTAAGCTGTTTTCATCCTCTTTAAGTCTAAATTGGATGAAAGCAGTTATTTTTGTTAGCACAGGACAAGTGTGGATAATTCAGCAAGTCATATAATCAATGACTTTCACCTCTTTTTGCTTTATGTATTGTCTAGGGTCATGTCTCTTGAACACAATCATCCTTTGAAAATTATTCTCTGAATGATTTGGCTCATTTTTTCATTTTTCAAATGAAATTTAATAGTTATTCTCTGCCTGGGAGGCTGCTGTTCACAGTGTCCAGATATAAAACTGCACTGGATCTCCACACCATTTGACTGGTGTGGAAAGAGGAGAGAACTCTTCTAGTTGGATTTCTGGTGCAAATACAGCTCTCATGTTAGAGGTGGTGGCTGTTTATCTTTTTTCATCTCAAGAGAACCTACTGCACCTTCCATAGTAAGTCAAACCAACATCTACTTACCTTTCAGGCACAGGATCATAAATCCCAATTAACTCAATTGAAAATAACAGACCTTTGGACATGGAGATGAAGGCAAGAGACTCCAATTAGGGTAATGAGGATCCATGCACTGAAGAACCAACTGGACAGAGAAGATGAGAAATGGTGAGTGCTAATTGGTGCAAACCTCAGTGCAGGGGGATTGAGACCCACTTGCTTTCTGCCCTTTGCTAAAGGGTAAATAACAATGATGGGTTTGATGGGGGTGGTTTTCTTGTTCATATTCATGTTATCTGTGGCCTATTTTCAAACTATGATCCTGTGTGTGTCATAGAAACTAAAATCATTGCACATGGTGCTGGTTCTGTGCTGGTGAAGTCATTAATACACTCCCTACTTAAATAGCTGTGGCCTGTTGCCACTTTGGCTGTCCTTTTGAAGGAAAATTAGCAAAAGCTCCTCTGTACTTCAACAATGTCTGCCAAAACCAGAGAACATCTTTAATTTACTTTGATGTTTTACCACCAATACATCATTATGCAGGAAAACACTCAAAGCAGTCACTGCCTGTTGCTGTTGCAGATTCAAAGGAGCTCAGTGAGGCCACTGTGCTGCTCTTCATTTCTGGGCCAGGTTGGCCCAGGTTCTGGCCTGTGCCCTGCCCAGGTTCATTTCTCCCTGCCAGCAATCCCACTTACAGCTATTGACATTTATTTCTGTCTGAATAAATGTGATTAATTGGAAACAGCTCCACCATCAAATCAATAAGACATACAGTACCCACCTAAATACCAATAAAGTTCCAGTTGTGATAATTCCTCTTGTGTTTCCTGCACCTTAGGAAAGGGGAGCTGCAAGGAAGATCTGGTGGCCAAGGTGCTGTACCAAGGCAGAAACCTGTGTCTGTCACCCCAAACTGGCACGGGTCAGGGGTGAACCCCAGCAGTTACACCTTATTCTTTCCTTCTCTGGCATAAGCAGCTCCTTCCAGGCTGGAGAATTCCTTCCTTGCAGGGAGCCACAGCATCATGTCCAGGGGTCCCCAGCCAACCTCCACTCAGGGGGCTCTGGGGCTGGGCACTGCCCCTGGGTGGGGCTGGGCACTGCCCCTGGGTGGGTCTGGGCACCAGGGCGGGCAGGGCTTGTCCAGCACCACCAGAGCACCTGGTCCTGCTCTGCATTAGAGATTAGAATGGAGGAAAGGGATGGGTTTGCTACACCACAATAAAAATGGTTGAAGTGTCGGTGATGTGTGGCTGGAGGGGACACCCTCCACCAGGGCTGGCACCGTGCAGAGAGCAGTGGGGTCACCTGTGCCCCCTGGCCATGCCCTGCAGTTGCACCCTTGGATGTGTGAGGTGTGTCACCACATGGGGAAGGGAGCACAGAGGGGCAGTGCCCGTTCTCACACTCTTAGAAGGAAAAATCAAGTGTTCTTACATTTTTGATTCTCAGAGAGAGGAAAGAGAAAGACATTTTACACTGCTTTGACCTGGAGCTGTGGCCATTCTGTGATTTCATGGGTTTCATCTCATGGGATTTTGGCAATTGAAGTCCAATAGGTCAAGGTCTCTTCTTATTTCTGCTTTTGCTCCATATACAAACAGGTTATTTCAAAGATCTGAAATTATAGGCATAAAAAACTTTTTAAAAATTGCTTATTAATTAAAATGTCTTTAGAATTAAATGAAAAATTCATTGTCCAAATGTGTGTAATTAACTTCAGGACTGGGCTGTGAGATTTCTGTCTTTCTGCCCTAAGAACCAAGGGCCAAGGGCACTTTCAAACTACAACAGAAGGAATTCAGAGAGACACTTGGACTTGCAAACACCACCCAGCTGCTCCCACAGCTCAAGCTGAGCATGCATGGAGTGTCCTTGCACAGTCTGCACACCCATGGAATCTGTAGAATGTTTGAAGGTGTTTCTTGAACCAAAAAAACTTAAAGTCATGGAGACAAAAGCTCACTGGCAATCCCTCCCTTAGCTCCTCTTCCTGTTGGACACTTCCTGACTTCCCAACAGGAAAGGTCCAAAAGCCTGCATAGAAATTGAAATCATTTTGCTTGTTAATATAATTCTTGTCTAAATACCAAAGTCCAGTAAGCCCATTTCTTTGTTGAAATTAAGTATAAGCAAGCTATTTACTGCACACCAGTAACTTCCTAAGTTAGTGTGGAGCGTGAGGGAACACAGGTCTGGAAACTTCCTCTGGAAACACTATTGGACATGATTTCTGCCTCACTACATGGACGGGGTGGCTTGAATGAAATCACGGCCACATTTGAATGTTTGGAAAGCACTGCCCAAAAGGTCTCCTTTTATGTTCAATTGAAAGTAGAAAAGATTGTTTGTAACATTCAGGGAATTAAAAATGTAATTGAGCTGAACCAATGTGCTATTGGTGACCTCCTTATCTCTCATCAAACACTCACAGCACCTGCTTGTCTTGCAAACCAGGGAATTTTGGAAATGCCGAGGGGATTTGTTGGTATTTGGCTCCACGTGACTGTGGCCACTGCTCTGCTGGTCACTCACAGCAAGGCAACAAGGACCGTGTCAAAACAGGGAGAGAAAGATCAATAAATATTTAAATGAAATGAGATGTTAATCAAAGGCAGGAAGGCTTGTGACATTTACCCAGGCAGGCCTGGGGACCTCGGGGAAGCAATCACTTACCTTCCTGATTATCTCCAAGAGCTCTCGCGGGTCCCAGCGGACCGGGAGAGGAACAGGAGTATTTATTTTTAAAAAGCAGGGCCAGGGGAATCACAAACCAGGCAATCCATATTCCCTCCCTACACAGACAGCCAACCAAAGCATCGAGCAGGTGATTTGTTAACAGCCAGTGGTGATAAATAGAGCTGGCTGCAGTGAGTCTCATCTCACACAGGTTTGGGGGCTTTACTGCTGGTGTCAGTCTGGAGTGATGGGGAGGTTTACCCAGGAGAATGAGAGAGAGCAATAACATAAATATTGGCAAGTGCCTCTTTGCCACAGGCAGTGCACTTGGCAGAGCTGACTGAAGTGTTATTGCAGTCAGATCTTCCCTCCATTTCTTTGGGACTTTCATAAGCACATTTGGGTGATTTTTATAATCTTCTGTGTTTGTTCATTGTGGCATGAATCTGTTTTATAAGTGCCTTTTGGGGAAATAGGCTTTGTACAAGCATTTTGTATCGAGTATCCTAAAGAATACATGGAATTGTTTATGAGATTTCCATGTTGGTCACCCACGTTTGTCCTGACTCACTGAGGACACAGACTGGAAAAACCCTCTTTTAGCCCAAGTCTAATCTGAGCCCTCGCTCAAGTGCCAGGAAGCCTCAGTGCTGTCTGTGCCCAAGCCCAGTGCTGCTGGGTGCTCCTTCCCCTCCTGGCAGAACCTGGCTCAGCCCTGCTGTTGGGAGCAGGGAGCTCCTTGGATTGGGTTGGAAAGGGCTGGTGCTGGGTGGCTGCAGCAATGCCAAGTCTGGAAGACTTTGAGACACTTTGAACCATAATGTGGTTTGGCAGCTTGGGGCAGTTCTCCATCCCCAGGCAGGACTCTGTCAGACTGGAGTCTGGACTTTGGTCCTCATGAGGGGATTATCTGTGCAGAAGCAGTTGCAGCTCCTCGTTGTTTTGACTGCAGAAGCTTCCTTGCTGTGGGTGGAGCGGCTTCAGTGTGATAACAGTTATTGATGGGCAGGGTAGGAGCTCTCAGCACTCTGTGAGCACTGTCAGAGCACTGAGCATGGAGCCACAGCACAGCACTCCTCTCATGGTGGCAGTTTGCAATCACAACATCTGTCACTGTGCTAAATGTTTCCCAGTGTATCACTCTGTTCTCCCAATAAATGGGATTCATCCTCATTGTTTCCCATGAGGCAAGATGGACAGAGAGGGACAGGAGGGGTTAAAGGCAGGCCTGAGCCCTCCACTGGGCTATATTTAATGCCATCCCCTTACATCATTTTAATATGTATTTCATATATGGTTATCCAAAAGCACATGTATTACAACCCTGAAAGCTCTTTATTTTAAGCAATCATATAATTACTGGCTGTTTTCAAATTGCACTGCTCTCCTCTAATCTTGTTTTCATAATGAAATTTATTTAAGTCTAATATAGGCATAATGTAGAGTAATGTATCTTCTGCACCCCAGAATGGATGTTGGAAGTGTAAATTCATTACTTCTCCTTCAGCAGATCTCCTTTTTATCTCTCTTCTATAGACATTACAGTCATTTTTCTCCTGAATACACTGATGAGGATCCAAAACTCATTTTCACCCAAATGAGAACTCCTTAAAAACATGCTCTTATCGTATCATGCAGACTCTCCCAGCTCTCCCAGGTTCTTCACTTTAACCTCAGCTTTCATTTTTAAGTGGGGTTTTTTTTGTCTTCTTTCACACCCCAGCATTCTCTCCATCTGCAGGGGCCAAGCCTTCTCCCTTCCCTCTGCCCAGCCCCTCCAAGGGGTGGATTCCTTCAGTGAGCAGAGGGGGCTTCACTTGCATGGTCTGTCCTGTGGCAAAGGGAAGGACACAAACTCAGCCCAGGAAGAGTCTGGCAGCTCAGCAGTTTGCCCTGACTTCAGGTCCCTCCCTGCTCCTGCTCCTGCTTCAAGGCAAAGTAGAATCAAATGTTTAACACCAATTTCCACCGCCTGGGCAGGAGGCACATCATCCCCTGCTCACTGGTACACACCCATTTGTCACTTCAGTCACTCACCAGAGCTGACAGAACCTCTGATGTCAAGTCTGCAGCTGGTAATTGGGCTAAACCACTTTCAAAGACACCTTTCCAGGGAGCAGAAAGTCTGTATTCTGAAACAGAACCACCAAAACCTCCCAAACCCTGACCCTAAAATAATTGCCATTTCAATACAGAGTTCTGTAATTGTGTTCTTGCCCACACAGCTTTTTTTGCATTGCTGTGTGGAAAAATAAAGAAAGATGAATTTCAATCACGCAGTTACCCTGCAAGCCATTATCACAAGATTGATTAACTGATACTACTTGGCTTGAACAATAGCTTGTGGAGAGAGAAAAAATACATTTTCCTTCGGTCTTAATCCATGAAACAGTGATTAGACATTTATTTCTCAATTGACATGCCAGAAATCAATATGTGTTTTCCAAAGATGTTTGCAATTTGCTTTAAGAACTTGTCCTTGTGTGGTCTTCAGTACTACGAGTCCTTTTGTAATTATTTGTTTCTAGCTTTTGATGGAGTCTCCATTCTTGTCCATGACTTCACATTGCTGGAACCTTTGCCAACTTGCCAAGTGGTTCCTGATTTACAGCACTGGATGTTAAAGGGAAGTGAAGATGCCCCTTCATTCATCAGTTAGTTTGAGGAAGAGGGAATGTGTGTGCTCAGTGACACCTCCATCCAGCTGTAGGTGACAGGTCTGGGCACGTGTCAGTCTTTAGCAGGAAGAGTTGCATCCTTCTGGCAGATGATGTGCTGAGGTCCTGCCCCTCTGCTCAGCCTCTTGCTCTCCTCGGTGTTAACATCGCAGAGGGACAGTTTCCATACAGACCCACTGTGCCAGGCCCCCTCTGTGGCTACACCCTCTCCCACCAAGCCTTCAGGATGTGGGTGCTTGGTGGTCAATCCTTTGCAGCAGGAAATACCTTCCCTTGAACACTGGGAGAGTGATTAGTAAGGAAAACTAAACAAATCAGCAGCTTCAAGGCACAGATATTGCCTGGGAGCATCAGGCAGAACGGGTGACATTAAAGACCTTTTCCTTTCCCCAAACAAATACCCTCAGGGCTTTTCTGAAAATTCTCTTCTTTTGAATTTCTGTCCTAGTTTATTCAACAAAGTTCAAAAGAGCCTGAGACCACCTGCTATATCCTTCCATACCCAATTTGATTCTATGAATCATTGAATCACGTAATATAATGTAATAATGAGCAGGTTGGACAGCAGCTTTATGAGCTGATGCTCTCTTAAATAAGTTCATGCTGAAACAGAATCCTTCAGCCAATTTTCTCCACTTCCCCTGCTGTTCAGGGGCAATCTAGGAAAACTAAGGAAAAAATCAGAGCTGAGAGCAGCACCATTCTGTGTCTGAAACCTGCTCGGCCATCTGAAGGGATATTAAAGGAATACAGATATCTGAGTACATTTCACTGAAGAAGGCAGCCTTAATTTTAGCTGGCTGGCAGATGGGGTTTCTCATTAGCCTGTCTTTTCATCTTATTTCATGCAATTAAGTAGCTCGGGAGGGACCCTACAGGACTGGCCACCTTCCAAAGGCTCGCACAGTCCGGGCTGCGCAGCGCCATGCCCTGTCCTGTGGAGCTGCTTTCCCTGTCACACAGAGACAAACGGAGGGTTTTCTACTCAGATCAGGTCTGCAGAGCTCCAGCACTGCGTGGAGCACCCAGTGGTCCCACGATGGCCCTGCCCCAGCCTCTGAGACAGGGAATGTGTCTGGCAGTGCTGCTGGTGGAGGGCTGGTGGTGGAGAGCCAAGTTGAATTGAATGCACCCTGCCCTTCTTCAGTTCCTTTCAGACCATCAGAGTCCCTGCCAAAAAGAGAGGAGGTCTCCATCAGGTCCTCCCCAGGAGGGGCAGGAACAGCTTGATCCAATGACAACATCTCAGTAGATCCATATTTCTTTTCATAGCTGGGGTTTAAAAGTTGTGTGTTCAACATCCTCCCTCTGACTTTGCTCACACAGCCCAGGGAGGTGCTCTAACAAACAGTGCCACCACCCTGGCAGTGACACGCTGGCCTTCCACAGCACCCAGTCCTGGGATGAGAGAGGTGTTGGGAACAGCCCTGGGACATGGGTTAGTGGTGGGCTTAGCAGTGCTGGGATAGTGGTTGGACTCGATGACCTTAGAGGGCTTTTTCAACCCGAACAATTCTGTGGTTCTGTGACCTGTCCCGAGGTGCATCATGGCAGAGCCCCCACTGCTCCCAGTGTACCCTCAGGAGGCAGAAGCAAGAGGTGGCTCTGCACCCCAGCGAGGCACATGGGCAGGGAACCCTCCCTGGCCACCAGCATCACACCCTGCCCCTCCATCCCCCTCAGCACCTCCTCCCTCTCCACACACGTGCAGGTCAGAGACACCAAGCACAGCCACGGGGTCACCCTCTCATGCTGGGGCCTGTCCTGAAAGCCTCTGTCCATGGGAGCTGTTCCAGCATTCAGACAGACCACTGGGATGAGCAAATCCTGCTCCCTGGATTTATGGGACAGGCTCCATACTCTGCAGTCCATTGATTTGGCATTAGCTCTTTGTTCCCATAGAAACGGGGGGGACTTTAAGGAGTAGTCTGGAGCTAAGACAATGAAAATAAACCCAAACAGAACCTTGGCAAACCTCTGTACACACATGTGTGGGGGGAAGACAATAAAATCCTTGACTCCTTTTGCTTCATTCTGTAAAGTGCCATAATTTAGTTGGGGAAAAAAAACCCCAAACCCTTTCATGCATGTGATCCTTCTGCACTGTTTGTTTTTTTTTCTAAGGCAATTTCAGCAAAATGCTTAGCAACACATACAGAAGGAAGCTGCTAAATCTTTGTATTAATTCTAAAACCCCCATTCTTATTAAGTCACAAGAGATAGCTTTTACTTTGTTTCCAGTAAAAGGTAATTTGGGCTTTATTTTATTTAGAATGTTGCCCACCGTGCTGGAGAGGAGAGATTTCTTAATTGCTTTGTTGGAAAAACAATTTATGTGGGGGTTTTTAATGAGTTTAATTTTCTTTAAAGTTTTCTGTGTATAAATGTGGCAGCATTTTGAAATCAAATAAATTATCTACCTGGCTGCCTCAGTGCTCTCGTCATTACACTGAACACTTGAAGCTGCTCTACGAGGCTTATTGTATAGAAATTATCTGTACAGAGAGGAGATGGAGTTGGTGGTTATAAAAAACAACAATAAGCAAGAGAGAAAAGGAGGGAGATTATTGTCTGCATCCTTGAAATTGTCCTCCTACTACAGAGCTGGAGCTGCATCCAGGCTTGGGGAGTGCAACACAGAGATGAGGTTTTGAGAAGATGGCAAAATGTCTGATCACGGAGCCACAGACTGGTTTGGGTTTGGAGGGACCTTAAAGCTCAACTCATCCCACCCCCTGCCATGGCAGGGACACCTCCCACCAGCCCAGGCTGCTCCAAGCCCTGTCCAGCCTGGCCTGGGACACTGCCAGGGATGGGGCAGCCACAGCTTCTCTGGGCACCTGTGCCAGGGCCTGCCCGCCCTCCCAGGGAAGGTTTTCTTCCTAATCCCTAATTAAATCTCCTCTCCTTTAGTTTGGAACTGTTCCCCTCAGGTGCATTGAACACCATACACAGAGCAAATGTTGATACACCCCAGAGGTGAGAGGTGGATCTGCAGGAGCAGTGAGTTAACAGCAAGCCAGAGTTCCTTCCCTGCACCGACAAACACCCCAGGACTTCATAAAGCTGAATTCTGTTCCACACCCCCCAACAGCCTCACATGTGGGCACTCGACAGGACGTGGCTTGGAGACCTCCTTGCCTGAATAGGCAATTTACTGATTTCATTGAGCCCTGAGATGTTCACAGAAGGTACCTGCACATCCACCTTGAGAAGGGAAGCAGCTCAAGGGCAGTTTTGCCACTTCTCACGGGCTTCACCATTTAAAAATTTTGCTTGTCAGCATTTGTAGGTGTCTCTGACTTTCTGTCATCACATGGACCTCGTGCTGTAACTGCACACACTCCTCATGGGCCACACTTCAGTGAGGCAATGGTTGATAATGTGCTGCTGGAGCTCTTCTGTGTGAACAGTCAACTCTGTAAGTGGCTCAGGGACCAGGCAGAGGTCCTGCCAGCCTCAGCCAGTCTGGGATGCTGTGATGTCTCACCCCATTCTGTACCCCAAAATCTCAGGACCCTGAGAGCACAACAAATGGACCATAATGGCCCCAATCTGTCTCCAGGCCTCTCCCACCCAGGGCCTGGGAGCCTCCTTCAGCCCAGCACGGGGGTCTTGGTCCTTCCTGAGCTCCATTCCAGCTCAACCTGAGACGTGCCCTGTCACCTTCCCAGCCATTCCAGCTCTCAGAACCATCTGGTTCCACAGAAACAACTGCAGCAAAGAGTCTGGGCAGGTCCCAGCTGGATGAAATTCCAGAGAAACTGCAGAAAGAACTGGTGATCCAAACTGACATTGGAGAAAGTGTCTAAATTTCCTCACCTGGCTGTTGCCCACAGGTTCTCAGGGGTGTGAGAGCTGGCCATGAAATCCTGCCTCAGCCTCGTTAGGAAGCTGCAGGCACTCATAGTTAATTTACATGATATATAAGATTTAGCAATAAAGAATTCATGAAGCAGAAGTTGGATCCCTCTGTCTCCGAGCAAATGGAACATTTCCACCACTGAGGCTGATGATTAATTTATGCCCAGGTACTGGGACAGCAGACAAAAAGTCCTGTTTATCATCTAGAAAGGAGAAGGTTCCACCTTTCTTGCCCTGAAAAGTGTTGCCATTTCTGAAACTTGAGCAAGTCTTGTCACTATTTTTTCAGAAACAGCATTAAAATGAACATGCCAGGTCAGTCATAGGAGACAGAGAGAGGGAGATGTTGGATATGTAATCATATATTTATCTTATAGCTTGAGGCATAAGTTCATAATGACCTTTTCACAATCCCAAAACAGTGAAAACTCCCAAAAGCTGTTGAGATACAACGGAGAAAATACGCAGAGCTGTGGTTAAAATATTGTTTGGAGAAAAAAATCCAGATTTCTCATTGCAAAGGGACAGAGAAAGGGGAATTAAAATTGTGTTTATTATTCCAAGTGCCACAATTCCTACTCAGTTTCCCCCTGAGTCCTCTACAGACAGGCAAGGAGGGTGCCACCAATGCCCATTCTGTGGCTCCCACCAGTCAGCAGCCACCCAGCACTCACTCCTTAGCCAGGCATGACCATCCATGGAGCACACGTGGTGTCTGGACTTGTGACTCACATGAGATGGGACAGCCCTGCATGTGCCTGGGGAGAAGGAGGTGCTCTGGGGAGGAGGCAGCTAGAGGGGAACAAGGCACACAGCTTCTCATCCCTCCAGCACAGCCCAACATCTCACTGGTACACCAACAGAATCAAGGTGTTCCTCTTGTGCCTCCTCAGGTCCTCCTGCACACCAACAGCAACTCAGACCTCCCTGAGAACAAGGGACTGCTTATTCCTCACACCCCCCTGGATGTGCCACCTCCATGAGATCACAACTGCAAGACTAATGTGACAGTGACAGTTAATTAGTGTTGCATGACACCATGATGATGCCAGCCCTGAAAGTGCCACTGTCCAAGATGATGGATTAACATGGTGGCTCCTGTAGGAAAATACCTGAACAGCAACAGCTCAGTGGTCGAGCAGCTCACCCCAGCTGGACACACTGGTGCTCATTATGTTCAGCACTACCTCAGGCTCATGTTTTCATCCATAATAAACACAGTCCAAAGGCCTTGGAGTTCATGGGCAGCCAGGACAGCCAAGGGCATTGCCAGGCATTCAGCTCTGAGGGCTGTTGCTCTCAGAGTGTGTTTTCTGCATAGCAATGTGATAGCCTGAGAAATGCTGCTTCCTAAGTGTCTGTTTCCAGACAAGATGCTATTACTTATTTATATGCCCACAACAAATGCCTGGAAATTGAGAGATATT
>JAJPCS010000248.1:398616-415825 GCA_021164005.1 Willisornis vidua nigrigula
TGGGCAGGGGCAGCCACAGACATGGGCAGGGGTGGGCAGGAGACAGCCATGAGCTGGCATTCGAGTTTTCTGGACAGATTTCTGGCTTTTGGAAACTTCATTATTTCCAGTCTCCTGGTACTTTTCAAAGTTGGTATTTCTGCCACCTTGGAAGAGACAATAAAAAACTACAAAATCTCACTGTCCAGAGAGATTTGTATATTGCCCCTCATTTCGTTTGGTCTTCTTTGGGACCTAACCCCTGGTTACCAAGTCTCTTTACTCATTCCCTGTTGTTTGAGACTTTCTGGTTTCACGTTTTGAGCCATGGCTTTATTCCAGCTATTTCCCACAGGATGAGAAGCACACTCAGTGCCTCAGACTTGGATGCAATTTAAAAGCAAATCTGAAGCATGTAATGAGTCGCTGTACAAAGGTAAATGTTGTTGTCTCTCAGAGACAGAGGTTTGTGCATGTCTATCTCAAATATTTATCCCATGTTTATTTTATACACTCCCAACTTCCCAAACTGCAGATAAGGGAGTTGACTCTATTGCAACTTTGTTTTTTAATCATGACAAATTTTACTTCTTTACTAAGAACATTATCATTCCATTATCATTATTTCAAAATCTCCTTTCTCTGCTGCTGATAAATGAAACTTAATTGAATTTCATCCTGCAAACCACAGGTGCAAGCCCATTACCCAGCCTGAGCTCCTCGAGTTGCACTCGCCAGTGTGGAGTCACTAAGCAGACAGTGAGGGAGTGTTGACACACTTGCTGACTCAACAGCAGAGACCAAGATCTCTTTTGTTTGTTTTGCCAGCTCCAGACCCAGGATATGAAGTCTTCAGCTCTGGCATATTATTTATGATATTAATGAAGCCCTGTCCATGCAACATGTGAAGGGCAGTTCTGGAACTCACTGTTTATGAGATCTGCTGCTTTATGTCATCAAGCCCGAAGGTGCCACGAAGGTTACTGTGGATTAATAAATAGGTATTGAGGCAAAAGGCACAAGTTTGGATTTTCTGCAATTGCTGAGACTTAAAACTTCCATTCTGGGTGTTCAGTGCCTTTGGGTGTAATAGCAGGTTTTGCAGAGGGGAGAGATGGGGAGCCCCACAGGACAGTGCCTGTAGCCTGCAGTGCTCTCAGTGCCTCCATTGAAAAGAGGGACCAGATGTAACACAGAAGTCTGCGAGATATTTTTTTAGACTGAATATATCTTTTGAAACATTATCTTGAAAGGAATCAGCTCATGCTTGAAAACCAGGCTGGTGACTCCTTCCACCACCTGTGGGTGGGCTGGGAGCCGTTTGCACATGGAGGGGTCTTTCATAGTAAAACCCTACAATAAAAACACAGTTTCTTGCAAGTCATGTTTCCTCTCGACGAGAATAGCATCAGGCAGGGTGTTTGGATTGGAAATCTCAAGGGTGAAAAAAGGGTGTTAAAATACTGTGTTCAGTCTTCCAGCATAAATTACACAGTCACTTAATATTATTTACCAGTGTAAAAATCTGCTTAGAACATTCAGGCAAATCTAGCAAACATCCAAATGCACATTTTTGATAGATCTTTAAAAGAAAACAAGGTATGTACTGGTATCCATGACAACAAAGCCACCACGATCCGTGGGTATGTGAGCAAGACACTGCTTGGCATTATGGAAATTTTAAAAGTCTGCTACTGTGGAGGGCAGAGCTTTTCACACTTATTTTCACACATATTAAGTTTATTACCTATTCCAAATTAACTGTCTCGGTGTTTGGTGTGTTTTGGAGTTTGTCAGGAGACAGAGCCCCTGAGTGGCTGCAGAGGGGGCAGACCCTGCCCCTGGATCCACGGGCAGCCCAGGAAGGGAATGGGATAAACAGCAAACCAAGCTCCTCTCAGTCCTGTTCTGCCTTGCGTCCAGTGTCATCTTTCTGATCCATGGAAATCTGCCACAGCAAAAAGCACCAGTTCAGAACTGCCTTGAACTGGTGGCAAAGGCAAAAACAACTGGAGAATTCAGGGTAGCCCTCCACAAGCCCAAGCACTCCACAAGCAGCAGGGAAGGAGGGATGTTCCCTGTGAGGTTGGTGTTGGCCACTCCCACGAGCAAGGACTGGCTCTCCCTCAGTGGTTCTCATCAAACTCAGCTCCTTTCCACCCCAAAACGAGTGAGCCACCTCTGGATCAGGGCAGCCATGGCAGCCCCTCAGCCATCCTTGGGATTTAGATCCCACAAACCTGAGAGCTCATATGGAGCTTTACTGCAGGAATGAGAGAGAGGGAACAAAGGCCCCTGAATCGTGGCCCTGGGTTGCTTTCCTGAGGTTTGCTCTGTGATTACACTGACCTTTCCCACTTGCAATGTGCTCCTATTCATGAGTGTTAAGGGACCTCTTCAGGTGGAACCATGATGATACAAACCTTTGCATGACACTGGAATTTATAATTCCTCCAGGGAAGTCTCCCCTTTCAGACTGTTATTCACACGTGAAACTTTATATCCTGCCATTTGTTTTTAGGATAAATACTTCATTTCATTGCCTCAGTTTCCTGACTCTTTATTCTTGACATAGCAAATTCTTAAGAGCTAAAGTGAGTAGGACAGAAGTGATGATGTTCTTTGGAAGGAGGGTCACTGGATAACGCATGAGTCCAGTTTTCCTCTGAAATGTTTTCTGGGGTTTGGTGGGGTTATTTTCCCACAAATAGCCTTTTTATTTCCTGAGAAAAAGGCTACGTGAACCCTGAGTGCCACTGGAAAATCTGTTGTTGTGTTTATGAACTGTGCAGTGGGCCAGAGCTTGTGACATGAATAGAAATTTAGCAAAGGGACAGAAACAAACTGTGCCTGGGTGGAACCAAGTCTGCAAAATGTCAGCTCAGGGCAACTTTTTACAGAAAAAATGCAGTAATTAAATGGAGAACACGTTCATCATGGAGTCATTAGCACTATCTTAACCAGTGATAGCAAGAAGACATTAACTGTTTTCTTCAATGAATTAGGGAACAGAAGGGTCTGTGCTGGCTCTCCAAAGGGAGGAGGATTTTAGCTTGAGGGATGGAAGAGCCAGTGCTCAGACCGTGGGGACACCACGTGCCAAGGCTGGGCTGGGACACCCACAGTGCCACCACGGGGAGGGCAACAGCCCAACTGCAGCCACTGGGCTGGGTGTTCCCCCTGGGAAGAGGGGAGGCAGAGGCATGGCTGGCTTGGGCCATGGGCAGGGAGCCACAGCTCCAACCTCCTTCTCTGCCTCTTCATGGACGTTTTCATGTCTCCACCCTTCAGTCTGGACATGGGGCCACTGGGCTGGAAGGATGACCCAGTCCCTGCACACTCCCCTCTGCCACAGCATGGGTGAAGATTTGTTGAGTGCCCACAACCCTCTTCCCCACTGAAGTGATTGCCAGTGGGATTTCCCCTGGCTCCTGCCCAGTGATGCAACAACCCCCAGATCCAGCCCAGCCCCAGTCAAAGCTGCTGGTCTGTGGGAGGAGATGCTTTGGGCTCTCCCAGCACCATCCTCAGCACCATCCCAGCCCTGACCTCGCTCCATCCCAGTTCTGACCTCGCTCCATCCCAGCCCTGACCTCGCTCCATCCCAGTCCTGACCTCGCTCCATCACAGCCCTGACCTCGCTCCATCCCAGCCCTGACATTGCTCCATCCCAGCCCTGACCTCGCTCCATCCCAGCACCTCCTCTCCCACATCCTTCCTTCTGGGCCCTCCAGAGCAGGAGGGACCCTCTGGCCCAGCAGCTGCACTGCCTGACTGGCATTCCCTGTCCTGTTGGATCCAGCGGGGCTGAATATTTCCAGCATGGCATAAATTAATTTAGCCTGTGGCAGCAAAGTGCATTCCAGAGGTGATTATATTCTGTACTAGAGTGAATGCACCTTAATAAACCCCAGCCAAATGCATATAGAAAAGGTAATGCTGTGGATTTATCTTTTTTTTTTGTATTCTTTTATAGCCTCCATTTGCTTTTGTTCTCTTTTTTTATCCTTTTGGCTTTTATGTTTGCAAGTGATAAATTTTCTCATGTTTTACATTTTATATGTAGTTTATCTCTTTATTTTGTACTTATTTTGCATTGAAAATGGAATGAGTCTTTAGAATAATACAGCTGATATTGAATTTTTTAAATTGCTATTGGGTATATACTGCATAAGGTGGTTATCTGATCTCCAACTTAATCATGGGAAAATATTGCTCTGGGGAAAGCTGGCTGGGTAACAATGAGACCCCTATGCTTTCACAAAATTTATTTAACTATAAACCTATTATAAAGCATTAATACACAATTCTCTTACTTTCTGTCACATTCAGGTCAGATTTATTGTACACCATCACTGAATTCACACCCAAACTGAATTAAATGTGCAGTCTCTATAGAGGATGCTATTTAAGCTTATCAAGACATGCTCCTACTCTCAGGATTTCCTGACTGGCAAAGTCAGTAAATATAAACAAAATTATGGGTTTATTGCAGTTCAAAAGTGGAGATTCAGGGGCGAGATTGAACATCATGGATTTGTTCTACTAGAAATGATGGTTGTCCAAAGCAGGACAGCCTGAAACATTCCCAGTGCCTTGGGCAGCCCTGGAATGGCAAAGGCTGCAGCCACCTCTCCTGTCAGTCACCAGAGCTGGAAAAAAGCCCGGCCCTTTTTCCCAGTGACCACCTTTCCCCTGAGCACTGCTGGCACTGCTCTGATGCTTGGTCCAAGCTCAGGGGTTACATTCCATCACAGCAGCTCTGCAGTGCCAGTGTGACCCCACGGTGCAAGTGGCCAGCCTGGGGGTGCCAGTCCCCCACTCAGCAGCAGCCCAGCTGGATCAGCCCTGGCACAGGGGAAGGGGCACCACACACCTACTGACTGCCCTTCTGCCAGCAGCCCTTGGTCCTGCCCAGCCCAGCAAGCCACTCTCCAGGCTGGCACTGAAATCCAAGTGCACCACAGTGCTGTAATGTGGGTAATCCAGAGTCACTCTGCTGGAGGCACACCTGGCACAGAATTCTGCCCCAGGAGCTGGATTTGGCATCCCCAAAATTGTGTCACCTCAAAGCAGAGATGGCTCCTCTGGATGCAATAGGAGCAGGCAGGAAGGATGGGCCCAATGAAGTGAGCAAGTGACTGCCCAGTCCTGGTAGAGTAAAAATTCTTAGTAGTTATCATGAATTTTGAAGGCTGACAATGACCCAGATGACAATTTTTAGGAGTTGATTTCAACAGGTGTTCATTCTTTATGTAAAGAGCAGTTTTAAGTGAGTTGCCACCACTTTAGTGAGACATAAACTTGTGCCCGACTTTCTCTGGATCTTTGCATTTATTACTCCACCAAAATAAGGGGGAATATTTCTCTTCCTTTTGATTTCAGTCGCCAGGAGAAGTTGTTAAACCTCTGAAACCAAAGTCAGCCAAGGCATAAATCAGTGGAAGAGTTTGGTCCATTAGATTCTTTATGTACTCCTCCCTGGTTAGGGGAGTAGAGACCACGTTTGGGTTTTGTTGTTGTTGTTTTTTAATTATTTCTCAGGTATAAAACCAAGATAATAAAGTGGAGCATTTGTGCATCTGGATATCCCATCCCTTTCCTCCCAGAGGGTATGGCTATTTCAGCAGAGGGGAAAGGGTTCCAGAGGCTGAAGCAAGTGTGATGAACACTTGCACAAATGGAGAGCAAGAGTAACAGAAGATCTGAATGTTGACTTTCTTTTGAGTGTAATTTGTCTTACAATATGGGAATGGTTCATATAAACACGTTTGTTTCTCCAGACATTTTTGCTGGAGTGTGTTGCATATTCCAGCAGCACAGAGTGATGTGTCACAGCTGATGAGAGCCCTGCCCAGAGCCGCTCCTGAGTCCTGCACTGCTGGTGCACACCAGGACTTTCTGTCTCATCTTCCTGGGCAAGGTGAGATCCAGAGCAAACGTTTCTCCACAGAGTCCTGGCTGGAAGTGGCTGATTTGTTTTGTACTGATCACAACTGGTACAGCCAGATGGCCTTTGGGCTGCACTAGATCTGAAGTCTCAGATGCAGCTCACATGCCCTCTCTCCCCACCAGGCAGTGAGGGTCGGGCCCTTCACAGGAATTTTCCCTTGGGCATTCCCAGCTGAGTTCCCAGGATCCCAAAGCTCACGAGCAGGACTCTCCCCATCAGAGCTGCAGGAAGACTGCCCAATCCCTTGATACCTGACTGCTCAAATAATTCACGTTTTTACTGGTTCTCCAATTTATCTCCATTCCAGGATTTCAAGCAATGAGCAGAATTAACCATGAAATCAAATTATAGGACACTTAACCCAGGGGAGCTTTAATGTTACCCATCAGAAGAACTGTAATTCCTCAAAATCCAAACTTTTCTTTCAGGATTGCTGAGAAGCAGCAGGGCTGAACAGAGGCTGCAGCTGCTCTGGCAAATCCCTCGACAGGTGCCATTGGGAGGGAGGAACAGGTGAGCCCCTCCCAGATGACCTCTGGAATGAGCAGGGAACACGGTCCAGTGTCTGGGAGGGGGACAGGGGCTGCCTCCTCCAGCCCTGAAGCAGCTCTGGCTTTGCTACTCTGCCTTCTGTGCAAAAGTACAATCCCTGGACAGCCAAGACTTCTACAGTTTAGAGCCTTGCAGTGCTGCCCCAGCGAAGCTCCTTCCTTTCCCAGCCCAGGCAATCTTTCAAGGACAAAGAAAAATGAAATTGCAGCGTGGCAGTAATGCCATTGCAGTTAATGATCTCATGTAATGGCTTGTTTGTGGCAAAGCTCATCTCTTCCTCCTGAACACTGCTCAGCTGTGGAATCAGGATCAATTTCTGCAATAGGAAAGAACATGTTCCTGTTTGTTTCATTTGAATTTCGCTTTTAATGTGTTGGTAATATCTGCAGTGCCCACTGCTGATGCAATATAGATCTAATTCTCAGCTCATTTAACTGCTACCTCGATGGAAACACAGAGCCTTGTGGGAGTGATGATTAGACAGCAACAGCAGAGATATAAAGCAGAGACAAATGAAATAAATTCCAGAGAAGTTACTAACAACATAATCTGTGGCCACATCAATCAGCTGCTGCTCTGATGCACTAAATTGCTGCTTTGTTTTGTTGGATTTAAATGATAGCCACACTGTAAAGTGGCAAGGAGGAGGGAAGCAGCAAGAATGTCTAACCCACCCTCTGCTCCCGACCCTGATGTCACAGGAGCAGCAAGTGTGGAAGAGATGGAGACATAAAAGTGAATGGCACAGCACATGCCTCTCAAGCTGTTATCTGCTATCTATAAAGAATTAAAATGAGCTCATTATTTCACATGGGTGAAGAATGGGTTCATCAGTATTGTGCTGAAACACATTATGACTTACTGGCTCTCGATTTCATGGCTGTTGTACTTATTTGAAAACATATTTATAAGCTTTGTATCAACTGCCAGCCATAGAATTTTTATTGTACATTACAGAGAAAAAGTTGTATGTCTCTATTTGAACCTGTCTTAGAAACATAGTCATAGAATACATAATTCTGGTCTTGTGTGATTTACTTGGGCAATATCTGATCACAGGCTCTGAGAACATCCCTCCCTCCCACGCCCAAGTGACTTCTGTTTGCTCCCATCCCACTGCCTGGTTGTGCAGGCCAGGGGAGTTCCAGCCTCTCTCCCCAGCCAGGAGTGCAGGGTCAGAAACAACTTTATTTACACCTGGCCTGGCAAAAGGTACACACTGAACAAACAGCAACAGGAAAGATCCAGGCTGCAGCTGAGGGGACCAAAACACATCTCAAGCTCATACAGTCCCACCCACTGCCACTCATGGACACCTCCCACCAGCCCAGGGTGCTCCAAGCCCTGTCCAACCTGGCCTGGGACACTCCCAGGGATGGGGCAGCCACAGCTTCTCTGGACACCTGTGCCAGGGCCTGCCCACCCTCACAGGGAACAATTTCTCCCTGGTATCCCAGTCTAACCCTGCCCTCTGGCACTGGGAAGCCATTCCCCCTTGTCCAGTCACTGGGCCCTTGTCCAAAGTCCCTTTCCAGTTCTCTTGGAGCCCCTTTAGGCACTGGTAGGTGCTCCAAGGAGGAAAAATATGTTAAAAAATAGAGTGACATGGCAGAAGGCACGTAAGACTCCTCCTTACCCATGGGCATTGCTTGCTGTGGGACAAAGTCCACCTTGTAATGTTGAGGCTGAACTCTTGTAATGCCAAGAGTGATCCTCTAGCCCTGTATGGCAGCAGAGACATAAACAGTGGGAGACGTGCAGGGCCTGGGTTTAACCTTCCTTCCACCTCTGCTGCATCATTTATGGTTGTTCACCCAAGTCTGGTACAGGCTTGTGCCAAAAAAATGAAAACTAATTCTTTGCCTTGGTGGTATTTTGGTGAGTCACAGTATGGGGCTTCCCCCTCCCCATCTCTTACTCAAGATTTTAAGACAATCTGAATATTCCTGCAGATGTTTTCAAATCCAGCAATTAGGAGCTGAGGAAAAAAAACAACAAACAAACAGAACAACCTTTGGGTTAATTTTGGCCATCATACTTTTGCTTCAGAGGTTTCAGTCCTTCCATCAGAGCAGAAATAAAACCATCTGACCAACTGCTGGCTGGAATGATGGAGCAACTGATTCCCAGCTGATTCTATGCCTAAAGATTAGGCAAATAAATTTATACTTATCTGTATATTTTCAGTAAATTTTCTCTTTCCTCTTTTCCCAGTACCATTCCTCTTTGACTCTTCAGCCTCTCCCTATCCAACAACTCTCTCTGTCCTGCAGAGAAAGGAATACAGGGCTCCCACCCCCCCTGGAGCCTCACCATCCCTTGCCCTGCTCAGCAGAACCTGCTTCAGTCCTCCTTCCACCACAGCTTCCTTTCCAAGCTTCCAAAGAGGCAGGTGGCTCCCGGGCTGCTCCCAGGGATGGTCTCCTGTTTGCAGTGAACAGAAAGCTGAGGGTTCAGCAGGAGCGACATTTGGTGGGGACTGTTCCCCCAGAGGAGCAGGACAGCCTGTCTGTGGTGACCTCAGGAATCGTCTCCTCCCACCCTCCTCTGTGCCTTGGGTGCTCAGGCTGTTTCCTTCGCCTTGCCAGTGCCAGCTGAGCACGTGCCCACATTCCATTACTGTAATTCTGGAAATCTGGAAAGGCTGTGAACCAAAATCTCTGCAAATATTTGCATTAATGTTTAATGAATTTGCCTCAGCTGTGTTTACCCTGTGTTTGTACTCCCGTCCTCCAAACACTTATGCATGAAAGCCTCACGAACATGACTCAAGGCTGAAGCCGTGCTCAAACCCAGGATCCCCTCCCCAGTGTCATGCACAGCCATGTCCCAGCAGTGTCCCAGCACTGCCCCAGCACCATCCCAGCAGTGTCCCAGCAGTGTCCCAGCAGTGTCCCAGAAGTTCCCAGCACTGTCCCAGCACTGTCCCAGCACTATCCCAGCAGTGCTGGCCCTTTCAGTCAACCTCAGCAGGAGCCCCATGACATCTCATAATGCACATCTTGTTGTGGGAATAATTACTGTTTTCTGAGCACTTTGGAAAAGGTAAATTCTTCTACATTGTTGGCATCTTCCACTGCATCAAACCAGGCAGACACAGGAGACTTGACCTCCTCCTCAGGCCAAGCTCCTCTGCTCGTCTGTTCTCCCACTAAGGGTCAGAACATCTTCCCAGCACAGCTGGGCACGAGGGCACTTCATTATATAGATAACACAGTTTGTGTCACAACTAATCAGACTCCGAGTTACACAAGAATCTCTTCTGAAGTGAGAGGTTATGAATGACAATGTGTGCAGCTACAGAGAGAAAAATCATCAGGAGTGGGTGTTGAACCCACTCCAGATATCTGGTTTTCAAGGAGGGAATTAAGCTGAACCACTGACATTGTCTACTCTAGAAATGAAAAAATACATATTTTTTGTGTGGATTTTTAAGGACAAGATAAATCCACTGAACTTCAGTATATTTGTGAGTGGTTAAAATCCATATCACATCACAACAAGTTTTTCAGCAAGAGGTGATTGGAGTTCCATTATTGTGTTCTGAGAGTGATGGGGGCACCCTGCATGTTATTTTTAGTCCCACTGACTTCCACCTCACCCCACTGGAATCAGTGTTAAAATTCAGATCAATAGGACTATTTATATGCCTTAAGTTGGGTTCATGAATGAAGGTCACCCATGAATCAGGTTCTAACAGTGCAATAAAGCTCCAAAAATCACACCGAAGTTAAAGCACAACCACCTGACCTAAACCTGCTTTTTAAGGTGAGTGATAACCATTCTCTACAAACACAGTGAAACCAAACAGAAAGGCTCTCCACAGTGGGGTGTTGGTTCCCATCTACTGTGCAGCTGGATCAAGATAAAATGCTTGTTGGTTGCTGTAGTCCAGAGGAACCTGTGCCTGGCCTTCCCCTCCCCTTGGATCCTCCTGCTCCTATTTCTTTGTACTCCAGGGGACACTAAAAAGTTTGATCTGTGCTTTGCTGTAGAGTTCATACATCACTTCCTTTCACAGAGGAAATAAAACATGAGTGGGGTTTGTGTCTTAAGACAGATTCATTGCCAAGTTAACATTAGATGTTATTTCAAAAACTCATAAAATTGACAAGTGGTATGGCTGGATAAGTCTCAATAAAGACATTTTGTTTGCTCTGAATGCCAGGCAGAACTGATGGTTATGTCTTCAGACTTACACCAGCAAATGGGTGTGATACGTCTCATCATTTGTATAAAGGGGAGAGCAGCAGTGAGGGCTGCCTGGAGATGGGAATGAGCCACTCAGCACAGCTCTGGCCACGTCCATGAGCCACTCCTGAGAGTGGGTGTCAGAGAGAACACTCAGAGAAAGAGTAAAAGGTAAAACTCTCTTGAGACAGACTTGGTGCTGATGAATAAAAATATAAAACACAATTAGAAGCACTGTGGTGCCTGGGAAAGTGCTCAGCTGCTGAGCCCTGAGCATGTTGTGCTTTATTTAACCCAAGGGAAAAAGCAAGCAGGATAGAGAGTGGCAATATAAAACAGTCTTGTTCCCTGTGACATTCCCTGGGCTGTCCAGGTGAAATGTCACTGGTTCCAGAAACTGCCTTTCTTCTCTGGCCACACCAGGAGGTCAGGACATTTGCCTTGCAGTGGTTTGTGAAGCGTAGGCAGAGAAGTTAATAGAATAAGCACAGGGAGAAGGACAAACCTACAGCACTGGAGCACCAGCACACTCTGACTCACTGCCCTTCCAAGAGCTTCATCTCCTGGAGTCCTGTGGTTCCCACAGGCAGTCCATGTTCAGTGTTTGGGGACCTTCCTGCCACAGGCTCCTCACAGAGGTGCTGCTCATACAGGTGCTGCTGTTTCTCCAGCCCTTGTGCTTCCTCAGGCATGTCCCAGCCCCTCTCACCCAGCACCACTGGACATGTGGGCAGGATTTCAAACCCCTAAAGGTTCATGTCACTGCTAACACACAGGAGAGTGTTCTGCCCCATGAGAGGGGGGCAGGGAAGCAGCAATGCAGACATGGGAGTCATGGAGGCTGAGGTGAGAAACACTCCTTTCAAAATATCAGCATTTCTGTTCAAACTGGGAGCACACAGAACAGGCATTACCTGGTGCCTTGTGAGAGACCTGAGCTCAGGTCTCTGTGCTCCTGCAAACACCTTCAGAGCCAGCCCAGTGGCGCAGAACAAGTTTCCATCAGATGTTTTGTGTGAAGAATCCCCCTGAGAGCAGGGCTTGGGGGTGCTGGGCTGGCCCCACACATGTCCTGCATGGCCACAGACTGGCTGTCCTGCCCGTGTGCAGGGAAAGAAAGGACTTATCTCTGAGTTATTGGTCCCAGTAAAAGCCTGTCCCCAAACAGGACTCTGCAGGCTCAGGTCAGAGGCTCCTGGCTAAATGTGGCCTCCTGTGCTCATCCAAGGAGAAAATTTTTCAAAATATACATTATATTTGTACTTCTATAGTTCTAAAAAAATGGAACTAAAATAAATCCATAGCTTAGCTTCCTTCTGGAGTAGTAACTTTGCCCCTCTGAATAAAAAGGCTGTTGCTCCCAGAGGGTGATGTCTGGCAAGCTCAGGGCCCAGTGGTGGAGCTCAGCTCTCTGCCCAGGATGGCACTGCCAGCCCTGCTCTCTGGGCCTGTGGCAGGAGCTCTGGGCCAGCAGGAGAACCACCCTGGCCCCTTTCCCAAGCTCCCTTCAGGGAAGGGACCCTGAGCACCAGGATCCCAAGGATTCCACAACACAGACCAGACTCACAGACTGTTCCAGGCAAACACATCTCAGCCCTCCTCTTAATGTTATCCCCAACTATAACTGTGCAAAGCCAGCTGTTAAGCTCATATTTTTCAGATTAATTTCAGTAGCATCAGCATATTGGCAATTCAATTAACTAATTATTGAATGTGTTTGTTTTCTTTTAAAATGTCCCCAGTAATAATGGTTGGCTCTCCTGTTATAGAAGATGCCAGAATCTATTTCAATTATTATTACTTTTAAAGCACCAATGACATTTTTAATATCCTACTACATGCTTATTACCATCGAAAATTGCCATGAGAGTCCAGTACCATCTCTTTCTGTGACTGATGTTCAGATTCATCTCATTTCTCCCGTGGCCACACCAAGCACTCCCTGAGCAGCAATCACACCTGATCAGGGACATCATCCTGTTCCATTTCACTGAGCTCCAAGGCCATGACAACAGCAAGACTTTTCTGCATGACAAAATTTCTGACCAACTCTAAAAAATATTCGGTTCCTTCAAACCCAAACCATTCTAGGATTCTATGACTCTACGATTATTTGCTCTCTCAGGGCAATGCTGAATGCAAGTTTGGGTGATTTTGCCCAAAATGTCATTTTACTCAAACAACATTTCATAGCAAAGCCATGCCAAGAACACATGAAGCTATTGATGTCCTCAGTAAGACATGTGCCCCCTCCTCAGGTATGTTCTACCACCCAGGAGAGGCTGCTGGTGGTGCAGATGGGCTCGAGGAAGGTGCTTGGCTTCAGGCAGTGCCTCTGCCCACCAGGAGGGTTTGCTGTGTCAGGAATGTTGGGTTCATACCCAGGGTCCATCAGGAGGAGCTCTGCTGCTCCACAGTGGCCAGTGTTTTCTCCATGGCTGCTGAGCCTAAGAAATAAATACTGAAAGGAAGAAAGGAACCAGGATCCCACTGTCACAAGGGCCTTTCATGGAGTTGCTGGGGCAAATCAGTGTCACTCCAAGGATGTGGCTGGTTTGCTTCTCCCAGCAAACATGAGACTGGGTCAGCAGAGTAGAAACTGCCCACCCTCCCCTCATCTAAATCCATTAAAATCTGTGTCTAGCAGGTGTTGGTACAGTCAGAGCATCACCTCAGCACAGCAACTAAAAACTGGAATCTGCAACAAAATTAAGAATAAATGTGGAAATATAATGCACCAGGGAGATACACTGAGCAGATACATTTGTAAATGCACCTTTTGGTACCTGCATCCTACTGGGTGGTGCACGGGAGGTCAGTGCTCAGCTCTTGGATTGGAATTCTGGCTGTGAACTGGAGTGAAAAGAGAGGAGCTCGATGCTCATGTTATTGATACTCTGCTCATCCCAAATTTCTCACCTCACTGCCCAAATTGCTTTCAAAGGACTCGATCCAAAGCCTAAGGAAAAAAATCAGAGTTTTTCCATGATATGCAGTGGCCTTTGGATGGGGCCTGGCCTCTTGCAGGGCCTGCCACTGGAAGCCCTCTCTGCATGGGAATTGAGTTGGGATTTGTTGAATTGGGTATTTTATGAATAATGTTCTCAGGCTGAGCCCCCAAAGCACAAAAGACTTTGGTTTTATACAGTTATAATCATAAACCCCTGTGTCTGTAATCAGAGAAATACCTTCTCCTTGTCCCCCAGCAGGAAGGTGAGATGTCCAGCACAACCCTCACTGCAGCACAAGCTCTTTCCATCCTGTTTCCTTGGCTTGCTCCTGATTTATCCCTCCCTCACTGCCTGGGCCATGTTTGCAGTGCACTGTCCACAGCTGGGACAGAGATCTGGAAAGAGAAATGCTGAGGTTCCCCTTTGGCTGCTCTGTGTCCAGGACTTCTGTGGGCATTAGGGATGTTCCCACCCCTCCAGGTTGCTCCAGCTCTCTCTGGCACGGAGCACAGGGCTCACTGGTGGCACTGGGCACACAGCACTGCTCTTACTGGCTGTGGGAAGAGCAGTTGTTTTATCCATTTCCCACCTGTATTTCCCTTATCCTGATTCTCCAAGACAGCCCTTCTTGTGGAGTCCACAGTGGCTGCACTTCAGAGACTCAAACCACTGTGAGTTGAGCTCAATAATTAAATATGAAATGGCATTAAAGAGAAGGACTTTAAGTGCAGCTGGCCCAGATCCAGCATCAGGATATTGATTTAAAGCACAAGACTAAATCCTGTGTTCTACACGGCCTTGAAGCTATTGAGATGCATCTTTCAGCTTTCTACTTAAATTTTGTCACATCCTCTGTTCAGGAGATCTGCTTTGAACCTGGAGATGTCTCCAACTCTGCCACTCACTGCAGCTGCACGTCATAGAGCAATCATCAAGTCCAACCATAATATTTCCTTGTGGGAGAGTGGCTGTGACTGCCTTTGGCTCACCTTGTCGGTGCTTCAGACCTGAGTTCATTTGTGTTCCCCTCCAAGTGAGAGCAGGGATGAAGCAAACACACCACCCACAGTGGGTGGTGCCAGTGCATTTATTCCAGCCACAACTGCTCCAGTTTATGCCTCATGAATCCTCTTGTTCTGGGTCATCTCCTTGGAAGGCAGTTCCAGGCACTGGAGCCACAGGTGGAATTGCTGCTGCTGTCCCCGACACTCTGCCCCACAGGATGGTGGGTGACCACCCCCAAACAGCTGCTCCAGGGCCTTTGTCATTGTGTCAAGTACATCTCTCCCCTAAAACTGCAGCACAAGGGTAATAAATGGCACCTGTCCTGACAGGATCTGCCTCACCTCTTCTGGCACAGCCTTCTCTGAGGTGGTGCCTGTGACTGAGCGGTGCTGTCATGGTAAATTAATTGAAAGATCATTAAATTAATTGATAAACCAATTGGAAGATCAGCTCTGCCTCCTGCCATGCATCTCCTACAAGAGCCACCCCACGCTGCAGGCTGGGCACGGGCACGGGTGGGCAATGCAGGGTGACAGGGGCACCCACGCTGCTCTCTCACTGTCCAGGCACACCCACCGCCCTCTCACCAGGAGGGTTCTCTTCTTACTGACACCCAACACTGGCTGAAGTAATTTGATATCGTAACAGTCATGATGAAAGATGCTTCTAATTCAAAAAACTTGCAAAGCCTGGAAAACTGTGAGAGTTAATTTGTAACCATGTCTGTGCAAGATGCAACAAAATGGTTAAGTGAGAAATAATAAAGATAATGCCATCCTCTCTCGAGGATCTGCTGTCTCTAATTTGATAGTTCTGAGCTTTCTAAAGCACTTGCCAGCACAGTTTTCTCACTTCAGCTGGGCACAGCTTGTGACCTCCCTCTGCGTGGTGTCAAATCACAAAGCAACACACTCAGGAGTGTACAAATAAAAACCTGGGGGTTTCCTCTCGTCTTTCTGGACACTCTGCCAAAGCAGCCTTGGCGTGGGGACCAGCTGGGGGAGTGCAGGGGACACCTTGCAGCTCCAGCTGACCCAGCATTTCTGACCTGAAACCCATCTGGGGTGAAACAGCGATTTGGAAGCCCCTGCCAGGCAAGAGAAAGAGCCTGACCTGGCTGAGGGGGAACCCCCAGCACAGCAGGGGCCACATTGCTGAGCTGCCCATGCCAGGCTCCACCACGGCTCTCCTCAGCAGCATCGGCCTTGGGCAGGGAGGAGCTTCCCCTGCATTGCAAAATGATCCTGGGGGCCAGAAACAACCTAGGCATGATCTGTCCCAGGGTGGTTTATCCACAGACAGAGAAAACTCCCTTAGTGTAAAAAGGACCAGGTGGGATCATGTAGGCAATAAGAAAACCTCACAAAGTACATTAGCAGAGCATCAATGAATTCCAGATTATTCCTATTGAAACAGGAACTGGACCCCTCTCTGCAGGCTGACAGCACTGGTGAGATCAGAGGCACGGACAAGGAGGCAGAAAAAAGCTTTTTTCACATCTTTACCTTTATTAGGCAAGAAAAATAGCTCCAAATGTACATTTATTTCCAAGGGGCTGTTGTGCTGAACTGTGACATTCTCCTCCTCGTGTTGCTCTGCCTTGACTCAGCAGTTTGAATAATTCCAGTATTTTACTCATGTGGGAACCTGATGGGAGAGGAACCAGCACTTCTGCACGTGCCTGAGAAAGACCCTACATGTGTCAGTGGAATTTTCCCTACAAGTGTTAAGTGGAGGGAACTTTTGAAATATGCACTTCTGATTGCCCTCCCTTGGATAGGGTTGTGGCAACAGCATCCTGTTTCCAGAGTTCCCAGTAAAATCTGTGCAGGGAGCCAACCCTCAGCACAGCCTGGAGGAACTGGAGAGGGGCTTGGTGAGTCCGGGGAACAGAATTCCAGCATCTTTCTTGCTTACAGTGTCTCTAAATCTGCACTGTCCTAGAAGAGAGCTTGGAACAACCAAAATCCGTGAGGAGCCCTTAATTGTCCCTTTCCTCAGAAAATGGGTGTTTGTGTGCACGAGTCAGAGCTGCCACCACCCATTACCTCGTTTTGTGCTCTAACTGTGAATAAGCAGCAAAGCTTTGATAAACTTTGCAAGAGCATAATTAGTCCTACAGGCACAATATTTCCTGATTTCAAATGCTGCTTTCCCAGATGTACTTTTCAGATTTATGATTTCAAAAGCAGCTGATCTCAGCCTCTACTGCAGCTCAAGATCTGAGGGGTTTGGGCTTAATGACATTAAAAATCTTATCAAAATACAGGCACAGAGAGATGCAGTTCATGTTCCTCCATCTCCTTTGTTATGTGCATCTGTCACCATCTAAAGATGTGAGAGAAAAAAAGGAAAATCTAATACAAACACAGACTTTATCAGGAATTCTGCTGGGATTCCATAGCGTGTAATCTTTTTTCATGCACTCCTTTATTTCTGTAATGAACTAAAACACGCTCAAGTGAGTGAGTCGCTCTTCGAGCGCCACTGAGAATGAAAGATCTCAGTAAAGGACGACAAGACGAGAGCAGAGGAGCATGGCAGAGCATCTCCCTGCACAGGTCAGGCTGCAGGGGGG
>JAJPCS010000248.1:419268-468928 GCA_021164005.1 Willisornis vidua nigrigula
ATGGATGGATGGATGGATGGATGGATGGATGGATGGATGGATGGATGATTCACCAGCACTGGCTCAGCACCTGCCCACTTGGGACCACAGCACCACAAACATCTGTGCCTCAGCCTGGGCTGGCGCCTTCCCTCGCTCTCAAGGCACTCTGCTGGGAGCCCCTGGCCCGTGCTGCAGAGCTGCTGGTGCCCAGGGAATGGGGACCCGCCCTGGAACTCGACTGCAACCACGAGGTTCAGTGCAGGACCTGCTCCCCCCACCCCATGGATCGTGTTCACCACAAGTACAGGAATTATTGTTTATATCCTGGAAGGGAGCATGAATAGATGGGTCCTATTTCATTCTTGGGTGTCAGTTCCCGGGGCGGCTCTGGAATGTGGAATGCAGGGCCCAGCCATGGAGCACAAATCCCAACTCAGAGTAAGGCCAGGAGGGGGGACACCCCAGAGCACACACTGGCTCCAATGTGGATTATAACAAAGTCATCAATTTTGTGTCTAAGCCACTGAAGACGTGATCCTGACAACAGCACAAATAAATTGGGTGTCTGATACACAAACACTCCAGAAAATGTTATATTTACATGGCAACCAGCTTATTATATTTCATGAACATCTGCTGCAGGTTCACTAAAATCTTTAAAACAGATGGACACGAAGAAAGAGCTGGTAATTAACAAAGCTATATGTTGATTAAATCAGCATGTGGTTAATTTTAATGATTACTGATCTTTATTGGGGTCCGTAAGACTTCTCAAAATCCAATCCACTTTAGCTGATGTGTTGATGAGCTGCAGAGCTGCAGACACCAGTGCCACTCACCATGGGCTGCAGTGCCAGGGCAGCATCAATGGCTGGTGACACTCTGCACTCCTCTGCAGGGTCAGGGCCTCATCCTGCTCCCAACAAAACTAAATGGAGTGAGTAACCCAGGGTCCAGAACCAGGACAGGCTGCTGTGACCATCCTTTGGGGCTTGGACATAAAACTTTACAGGATTAGTTCTTTCCAAATAGAAGACCCTTCAGAAACCCCAGACCAAGCTCCACTGGAGATGAGGAGCCAACCAGCAGCTCCAGTGGGATGCTCCAGCTCCCAAATGACCCTCACTGTACCCAATTACTCTAAAGCAATTCACCAAACTGCAAAGTGACACAGCATCACTGCTGGTGTGACCACTGACACAGCATCACTGCTGGTGTGACCACCCACACACCATCACTGCTGGTGTGACCACCCACACACCATCACTGCTGGTGTGACCACCCACACAGCATCACTGCTGGTGTGACCACTGATATACCATCACTGCTGGTGTGACCACTGACACAGCATCACTGCTGGTGTGACCACCGACACAGCATCACTGCTGGTGTGACCACTGACACAGCATCATTGCTGGTGTAATCACTGACACAGCATCACTGCTGGTGCAACCACTGACACACCATCACTGCTGGTGTGACCACTGACACGGCATCATTGCTGGTGCAACCACTGACACACCATCACTGCTGGTGTGACCACTGACACGGCATCATTGCTGGTGTAACCACTGATACACCATCACTGCTGGTGCAACCACTGACACAGCATCACTGCTGGTGCAACCACTGACACACCATCACTGCTGGTGTGACCACTGACACAGCATCATTGCTGGTGTAACCACTGACACACCATCACTGCTGGTGTGACCACCGACACAGCATCACTGCTGGTGTGACCACTGACACAGCATCACTGCTGGTGTGACCACTGACACACCATCACTGCTGGTGTAACCACCAGGAGGCTGAAACCAGGGTAGTGCCTTTGCTGGGAGCAGTCCTGGATTGATCCAGCCAGGTACTTACTTAAAGAACATTGTCTGTTGTGCAAACATTTCAAAATAAATATCACCTTTGAATGGTTGAAAACAAGCCTGTGCCCCCCAGCACTCTGCAGCTCATTGCAGCAATGCCCAGTGATTTCCTGTGCCAAGTTTGCTCCTGTGAACAACAGGATTTCACAGAACATTAAATCCGGTAGTTTTATCAAAGAGGAAACACACAAACCCAGCCTAATCTCTAAGCAAGTAGACAACTCTGATTAAAAGAAAAAGGACTTTAAAAACCCCTCTAAAATGCTAAACTGAGCCATCACAGATAAGAAATCCTGCCATATGCTGTCACATCGCTTTGCTGGCATTCGGCAGTCACAGGGATCAACAAAACATTGTCGGGAATTATTTCAGTTAGCATGGATGATACTGCAGAGATTAGATTAATTAAACTAGTAAATCCCAGGCACGGATCAAAAGCACCCAAGACAGAGAAGGCAAGCGAGTGGGAGCCAGGAAGAGCTGCCAGGCAGATCTGCAGAGGCCCCAGCAGCCCAGCAAGGCTGTCAAGGTTCGAAGGCTGAGACAAGGTAACAGACAGAAGGAACAGGGGAAGCGCCAGGTAACTCTGGCTGTGGGGTCTGACTCTGGCATGAACTCCCAGTGCTGCCCAGCCAGAGCTCCCACCTCTGTCCCCAGCCCTGCCTGTCCCCCTGCACAGCCACCGGGACCAGCTGCTCGTGGCACCCACTGGCACCACACTGGGTGGACGGGTCACTGGCACAGGGGACCCCACCCCAGGCCTTGCCCCCCAGGGAGGAGCCACTCCAGCTCCTTGCCCTTTACAATATACTTTAAAACACATTTTAAAATATGTTTTAGACTAATACATGTTAAAATCCAAGGGATGACGTGCATTGTAACTCATTGGACTGCACCTCCTGGCACTCAAAAGCAAGTGACACCTCATGAATGACAACCGCAAGTGACACCACTTTGACAAATCAGCAAACCAGCAAAGATAAATCATACCAGTATCATCAGAGGAAATACCAATGTGGGCACAGACACCCAAAAAATTTCCAGAATAAACCTGTGGAACTTATGGCTAATGGATATTGCTGAGAGCAAACAGTTAACAGGTTTCAAACAAACGTGGGTATGTAGAGAAACACTTATTTCAGTTGGGGTTTATGGCAGAGGATATAAACCCTCTGCAAAAGCACAGAAACACACTGAGGATTTTTCCCATGGACAAAGGTTTCCATGATGATCCATTTATTTGTATTTTTGTGTCTTCTGAAGCATCTGAGCCTGACAAATCATGGAAGAAAGAATAACAAAAAGGGTGGATCATCAGTCTGATCTCCTGTATCAGTCCCTAAACTGTTGAGTAATAAGATGAGACTTAACTGGGAAAAAATGAAACCTATTAAGCAAGAGGGGAAAGCACGTATTGGATAGGAAATGGGCACCTAGAAAAGCAGTAAAGCTGGAGACCTTGGGGCTGGGTTGGACAGTAAATTAGAAATGAAAATGCAATAGAATTTGGCAGCCTAAAAGGTCAATGCAATTTGGAACTGTATGTGCCAAGACTCCCATCACTGAGCAGGGGGATAGAGCCTATTACCCAGTTTTAGATTTAAGCAGCTTGAATAAGTTTCAAATAAATATCCAAACATTTGGATGCTTAACCAAATCGACCCTCAAAATCCTTTTGGATTTTCACTTTGCTTTCTAACATCTTTATGTTTGGCCTCTTTTCTCAGAATTCAATCTGTTGTTAAAGCAAATCTTTCAAGATAAGCATCTGCAGTTGCCTGGAGACTGTTGTGTTGAGCCCAAGGACGATTTAGCATCTCACAAACTGGGATTTTAGAACTAGAAAAAATTGCTTAGCTCTTAGCAGTAGATACATTTCCCTGCCTGAGAAAGGGCCATGGCTTCCCAGAACTTCTGATTCAGTTATTCCCCTCCCCAAACCACTGCTTTTTCCCTTAAACAACACTTTTTTCTGAGGCTCATTACTCAGAAAATAAATAAATAAAGAGGAGTCTCCAAACAGACACAAAATAGTCCTTTCATTTCCAAACATCCTGCAGTGACCTCCCTGACACCAGAGCTCCATTTACTGCCATTTGCAGCTCCAGAACATGGTGACAGCTCCAGAACGTGGTGACAGTTCCATAATGCAGTGACAGCTCCAGACATGGTGACGGCTCCAGAATGTGGCCACAGCTCCATAATGCAGTGACAGCTCTGGACATGGTGACGGCTCCAGAATGTGGCCACAGCTCCAGAACATGGTGACAGCTCCAGAATGTGGTCACAGCTCCATAATGCTGTGACAGCTCCAGACATGGTGACAGCTCCAGAATGTGGGGACAGTTCCATAATGCAGTGACAGCTCCAGAATGTGGGGACAGTTCCATAATGCAGTGACAGCTCCAGAATGTGGGGACAGCTCCGTAATGCAGTGACAGCTCCAGACATGGTGATGGCTCCAGGATGTGGGGACAGCTCCATCAGAGAGTGCAGTTTCCTGCACAGTTTTAACTCATGAACTCAAGGATCTGAGAGGCCATTTTGGAATTAAGTTTCAGAACCATCAGCTGACTCTAGGAATAAGTCTTACAAATATCTAATGCCATAAATATTTAAGCATTATCATTTGGTGATTACTAAGAATTATTTTGTCTTTGAATCTGTACTTGCTGCACTTCTTTTATAATCAAAATTACATCTTTCAACTGCTCATTGTTGTTTGATGTAACTAAATCTTCCCTGTCAGGGAAGTTAAAATCACTTCAGTCATGATTTTCTTTGCAGAAGATGGAAATTTATTCAGTCTGACCTAATAATTGAACTGAGCAGGTTCCTGCAAAGCCACCTGCCAAGCTCGACGTGTTTACTTGGGTGCTCTGAAGTGACATTAGAAATGTTCCTTGAAAGTGCCAACAGCTCAGGAAGCTTTTGGAATGACCTTGTGTTGTTGAGATAAATCCAAGGCTAAAACCTGGGTGGTTTTCTGAGAGTGGCCTCAATCCGGGAGGGAGGGACTTGCCACCATTTCCCTGGAAGGGTATAGAAGTACAACATTTTTCCAGGCCTTTCACTTCCTGGATAAGCAGCTGACACAGACATTCAGAAGGTGGGATCATCTCTAATCAGCATATTTTCTAACGGGGAAACATTAAAAGTAAAATGTATTGAAGGCATCGCTCAGAACACCCAAGTCAGACGGAAAAGTAAATGGAACTTGCAGCTGGAAACACAGAGCTGAGCAAGCCCAGGCAGGGCAGCAGGGCAGAGGGGCACAGTGCTCTGCATGTGAATATACTCCTGTCCTGGGATATACCACTCTTTGCCTTTGTTTAGGCTTAGCTTATCACAGAGTCAGAGAATCACAGCCTGGTTTCAATTGGAAGGGACCTTAAAGTTCACCTCGTTCCACCCCCTGCCATGGGCAGGGACACCTCCCACCAGCCCAGGGTGCTCCAAGCCCTGTCCAACCTGGCCTTGGACACTTAAAGGGATGGGGCAGCCACAGCTTCTCTGGGCACCTGTGCCAGGGCCTGCCCACCCTCACAGGGAAGAATTTCTTCTCAACATCCCATCTAACCCTGCCCTCTGGCAGTAGGAAGTCATTCCCCCTTGTCCTGGCACTCCAGACTCTTGTCCATAGTCCCTTTCTAGCTCTCTTGGAGTCCCTTTAGGCACTGGAAGGGACTCTAAACTCTCCCTAGAGTCTTCTCTTCTCCAGGCTGAACACCCCCAGCTCAGCCAGTCTGTCTCCAGAGCAGAGGGCCTTACAAGGGTTGGCTCAGCTGCAGAGCCTTCCCCTGCTACCGTTGGAGTACAAAGTCTTTAAGGGAGTGGCAGCAATTTATTGTCAGTTGTTTTCCATGCCAGGGTTCCTTTGCTAAATACCAGCTCTGTTTGTGACAGCAGTGCCTGCTCTTTGCTTCCAGTCCCTGGTATTTCATCCTCCAACCATGCTCATCACATCCCCTTGATCATATTCCAGCGATTCCTGAGATACACTGCACATATCGTTTTCTCTGCAAGAGTCCTGACGGCTTTGCAAGTTAATTAAAATAGAACTTCAAAGGATTTTTGTAACAGATTATAATATCTTTGGTTTCGTGACATCTGTTAAAATTTACAACTAAGGATGTCATTTTTGGTGAAAAACATGTTCTTTTACACACAGACCATTTATTTGTGTATTTATTTAGTGACAGAGCATCTCATTTATAAGAAACATGCAAAAGCAATCATTAATCATACTTTTGTCACAAAACAGCTTCCCCAGCAGTTCACTGCAAGCCCACAGACAAGCTGCTCGGTGTGGGTGTTCCAAGGACAGGCAAGGAGCCTTGCCAAGGGAGCTGCTGGAGGTGCCTCTCTGTTTCAAAGTCTAGCAGGGAAGAAACAAAGAGGAAAACAAAGAACTGACAAATTAGACACTGGAGTTATCTGGGAAGGATGCAGCACCATGGATGAGAAAGAAAAGTAAATCCAAGGCATCCAGTGTGACCAGGATTATTAGTGTATCAGAACCCTCTCAGCATAAATCCAAGTGTTTTCCTATCACCACACAGCTCACAGGCTGCAGCACAGCAGCACCTCCATCCTTTCCTACTCAAGCAGCAAACAAGTGGTCCAGCCACAGCCAGCCCCATCTGAGAGTGTCCCTGTGATCAAGGCCAAGCTTCTTTTAGTACACAGGTATTTTCTGTGCCCTCCTGCCCATTGGTGCCCCTGCCTGGAGCCCTGCACATGCCCAGGTACTGCTGTGTCCTCCATGGGTCCCCCAGGACATGACCATGTCAGTGCCTTTGGGGCACAGTTGCAGGTCAGCATTTTGTGGGGCTTCCCTCATGTCTCCCAGCCATGCCTGGCTCACTGAGGGACCTCCACTGACAACAGCAGCTCTTAACACAAGGTGGCTGATCTTGTGTTGACTTTGGGATGTGCATTGGTATCACAACTCCCATCCCTGCCACAGCACCATGGCAGGGGAAAAGGAGAAGGAAACTCCCATCCTCCCCCCTCCCAAAAAAAAAAAAAAAAAAAAGAGGGAGAGAAGGCAGAAGGTTGTGTTGAACATTAATGTTTGATCTCACTCCAAGAGAAAAAGTCCAGCAGGGGATCAAATTGCTGTCTAACATCAAGTGCTGAGTCCCTGAGGTCACATGGATGCTGGTTTCAGCAGCTATGATGGAGCAACAGGCTCTTCTTCACAAGGTCCCATGGCACCCCCTGTTCTGCAGCAGGGGAGAATGAGAGACCCACAAACCCAGTTACCTCAGGGGAACCTCCTCTTAGGGCTATTTGTCCTGTTTTCACAGACAGTCCTTGCACTTGGTATTGCAACAGCTGCAGAAAAGACTCCAAGCCTTTGCACATCACTCCTTTTAAAGGAATGAGTTCTGCCTTGTACACAACATGCCTGCCCATTTGATTTCCAATTTGCCTTAATGATCACTCCTAGTCCCTGGAAAGGACTCTGGACACAGAACAGCCTGTGAAGATCCTTTCTGAGCAATATGTACATGATTAATTTTAGTATATCAAAATGCCAGACTCCTCTCTATCTATCAATGTCTAAAAGAACAACATCCCCTTCTCCAGCTGGTGCAGATCTGTCAGTGCTGCATCACCTGACAGCACTCCCAGCTCCCACAGTAGGGCAGGGCCAGTGAGGGCAGGGATGGACACAGATGGTGGCAGGGGCTGCCCTCTGCCAGCACCCACCTGCTGGGGTCTGCTGAGGCTTTCACAGCTCTTTGCTTCTGGTCCTCCTCTCCATTCTGGGATGCTCACTGCACATCCATCCCATTCCTTCTGGGTGCTGTTCTTCCCATGCCCACCTCCAGAGAGCACGTGTCTGCTTCTCTGCCAGGCTGGGAACAAACAAGCTTTGATGTGACCACACAGGCTGCCGTGGCCAGCCCCTGCCAGAGACAGGCACGAAGATCATTATATGTGTGAGTGATTAATGGACTAATGTCTTTCCTGAGCTCTCCTCTACGCTTTAATGAGTGTACTCGGTGTTCAGCACGAACCACAGGGTTTGCAGCTCAGCTGATGAAACCCATCTTCAAAAATCAATGAAAGATGAAAAGCCCAGTGCCCGTTACCAGAGGGGTGAGATGAAGTGTCATCTTCACAGCACCAGCAGAGCGTCTCCACCATGGCCCATCCTCTGTCTGCAGGCTGCTGTTATTAAACACCAGCAAACAGCACAGAGCAGCTTTGTACCTGCACTGTGCAGCAAACTAGAAATTGTCCCTGTCAGCCATTGATTTAAAGGTAAAAGAGCACAACGATACCCAAACCCTGAATTATTGTGATTTTTTTCCTTAATCACTGCCTCTGCATTTTGGAGACTATAGACTTCAAAACACAAAACTCAGCTGACTTACAGAGCCTTGCAGAGGGCTGGGTGTTCAGGAGGAGCACACACTGTGGGGGCAGCTCCACTACATCCTGCTGCTAAAACGTGGCCACAGCAGCAACTGCTCCCAACACCCCTGGGACTGTGAGTGAACACCCCAGAGTGGGGGGCACACAAACAAGCCTTAGTTGTGCATGGCTGTCTCAGGTGACAGCCTTTATCTCTGGGTAGGAACTTCTGTAGGAGCAGAAGACAGGTTGAAAAAAAATGTTATTCCTGGTGGATTTTGTGGCAGATCCTGCAGCAGGGCTGCCAAAGGAGCTGGAGTCAGGACAGCAGCAAAGTCACCTGCCAGAACCCTGGGCTGCAGTGAGGCACCAGTGCGGAATGTCAGACCTTGACCAGAACTGTCCAGGTCCTGGGAGGAGGAAGAGGAGTTCCAGACATGTTCCTGCCCTGACTCTGACACTGCCCTCAGCCACAGGACACAGGTCACATCGTTTGTGGCTGCAATCGTCACTATTTTGCATAAAAAGCTAAAAATATCAGCTGTGCTACAAGTGAACCTCCAAAAGGCAGTAAAGATTCGTGCTAGTGCTGTAAATATGTGCTTTTTAATTATGTAGCAGTGAGAAAACAGCAAAGGCCATCCTAAAAAAATAGGTTTAAAACTGAAAATCAGTTGGTTCTCTGCTATTCTAAAGTACAAATATAGACAGTGCCAGATGGCCTCGGCTACCTACACCACCGCCTCCATGCACCACAAAGCTCAGATGGCCTCAAACCAGCCAGATCTGCTGAAACACATTATAAAAGCATAATTTTATTTAGCTATTCTTTGCTAACCTGGCAGTGATATTCACAGCCTCAAACCCTTTGAGCTCATTGTAGATAAGGGACTTTGTGCAGAGGACACACCGTGATCTGATCAGGAACTTCCCTTGACTGTCTCTCCACACTCAGCACGATGCTGCAAATGCCAGATCTGCCCAGGGACACACAACTGGGGCAGTGCCCTGGAATATTCCTAATACACTCCTGTGGAGGGAATTGCACCATCTTTTGAAGTAGAAACCTCTTGCTGGATAAAGCAAGCTCCTGAAGAACAGGACAGGGGCATTGCATTACCCCAGTGAGGCATATCTGTGTGTGACATCAGCATGGGTAAGGAACCAACATCTCAACATCTGGAAGTGTGGCAGAGGATCCCTGTCATGCTACAGCAATAACACAGTTGTGTCACTGTGATCTCAAACATGTCAATATTGTCACGTGGATGATTATGGTGGTTCTGGCTTGTCGGTTGGACTTGAAAGTCTTTTCCAACACTGATGATTTTGTGATTCCCCAAGACCCATCAGGCACAAAGGCCAGAGAAACAACCATGGTCATGATCAATGAGCACCACCAGTGGCCTGCTTCCACCTCATGTACTTTGTATTCTTTATACAAGACATAACTTCAGATATCCTGTAAACTTCTCTTCTTACCAAAGCAATGATTGTAAGTGAGGCTCCAGCTTTTGAGAAGGTCTTTGCTGCTTCCTCTGTCATCTGCAACACCCAGAGCCAGCATCCTTCCCCATGGGACTGCTTACAGCTTTCCCAAAGCACCACTGACACCATCAAACCAACTTTTAGAAGAATTACAATCACTTGGAAGGGGTAAAGACCCTTTCTTAGGCACTGCTAGAGAGTGTTGACATCACTAGAGCCTCTGCAGGTCACCCAAATGGGGGTAATTTTGTTTTACAGTTTGCTCCTAAATATCCAACATGAAGAAAAATTGCTGCCAATTAAGAGCTTTCATTAAGTCATCTTGTAGAATTCACTCATCACTCCTACCTGAGGTGGTTCATGCATCTGTGAATGCAGAAATGGGCCACTGAGGTGAGATGTCTTGGTGGACAGTCAGTCATTAAGTGCAGATGGCAGGTCCAGTGACCCACAAATGCCATGGCAGGAGACTGGTGGGATACTCTTACCTTCCCCTTCCTTGGGCTCGGTGCCTCTGTGGGCCAGGAGCCACCCATGCCACCATGTTCTGCAGAGTCAGAGCAGTGTTGCATCTGTCTAGGGCAAAATATACCCAAATCAAAGGGCATCTGCCTCAACAATGTCAAATATGACAAGGCAGGAGCCGGCTCTAATAGCTGAGGACTTCCTGACTTTATAAGCTGTTCAGTTGAACATTTAAAAGGCTTAGTCCCCTCTCAGGTCTTGAAAGCACCCCAGGGCAGGCTTAAGTAACTGTGCCATTAGGCAGCAAGCTGTAAATTGCCTATTAAGTCTGACTGAAACTGTAAAATTGCTTTTCACAATGCAAATTAATGTAAATAGGAACAATTGGTTACACATATCACAGACTATCAGATTGAGGACAGATGATGCCCACTGGTTTCCCCCCCCCCCCCCCCCCCCCCCCCCCGAATTAGCATTGCTTTAAAGTTAAATTTGGTGTTTGTTTAAGAGGTCTGGATGTTCCTATGATAAATCCCACCAGTGCATTACAAACACATGCACATGGGGATGTACAGCCTCTATTACATGAAATATAAACCTATTCTTAGGTCAGGCACTGATACTTTCCAGCCTAGTAGAAACACCATGAAGCAAAGCCATCTGCTCAGCAGCACAGTCAGCCACATCTTAACCTCACCCAGAAGAGCGAGATCATGAATCAGTTATGAAGCCATTAGGACAGAGGGAGGAAAACTGTGCGTTTCAGGACCATGGACAGAGGATCAAAGCCTCACCTGGAGCCGTTAGGCCCCAGTCCCTTACTGGTGGGAGCAGCTCTGTGCCACAGCTCCCAATGGCATCACCAGGAGAATGGTCTGGGCACCACATTTTTAGATTTGTTTCCCAGAGATGCAACAAAATGATTATCAGAAAGGTGAATTGCAATGAATAGCAGAAAGGTAAATAAGAATGCAAATCAGAAAGGTAAATCAGAATGGCCCCTTCTTTGCCTCATCCCAGGCTAAACAGAGTCACCACACAGGCACAACCAACTCAACTTCTTGGGAAGAACAAGGTCTGTGTCAAGAAGACACTTTTGGTGTCAAGAGCCTACTTCTAGTCTGCAAATTCCTCCTTCAGGCAAGCTCCTCACAGCACAGGGCAGCAACACTACAGCAGGCAGAGCAGTTTTCCTCTCTGCTGGGGGGTGTTCTTATCAGAAGTTTTGCTTATCATTATTAACATATGTTATCTGAAAATTTACATTCTCATTAGCTACAGAAATAACTGTTGCCAGTTTATTACAGACTCCTGCATAAATCAGATACCCTGATAGCTCCTCAAGGATTACAGCTCACCTTGGGGAGGGATGGAGAGCTGTGAATGAGACAGGGGCAACCACAGCACTTGGTACCAGCACCCCGTGCCTGCAGCCCCCCCTGGGCTCCTGTGGCTGACTGACAGGGCAGGGCACAGACCCCTCCTTTAGCTGAACACTCCCAGGCTTGGCTTCTTGGGATCAAACCAGCAGATGGCATGAGAGCCATGAGGGGAATCAGCAAGGCTGGAAATCGAGCCCAGGGCTCAGCAAGGCTGGAAATCGAGCCCAGGGCTCACAGGGCCACAGCCATGGGCAGTGAACACCTCGATGCAGATGGCTGTGATTTCGGGCCATGGTCATCCCTTCCCTTCTCACTGTGCTGCTCTGCTTCTAGCAGCTTTTTCTTCTCTTTTCCCAACATCTTAATTGCTGTTTTAAAGCACACTATTTGGAAAGAGAGTCTGGTACAAGGTGCACAGGTCAAATAAACACCACATTTGCTTATCTTCCAGAGTAATACATTTTAAAGAAAAAAATAATTAGCCACAATCTGGAAGTGTTTTCTTTCAGCCTCGAGGACCTTTCAGATTTCTGCATCTCCCTCTCATTAACATACTGGTAGATATAGATTAATTAGGCAAAAAGAACTTAAACCAAATTTGAAAACATTGACCTATATTTTAGGTTGGCTGTCTTGGTGTCCTCAGGCAGCTGTTCAGGCTGTGTTGGGCTGCGCTGAAAGCATCAGAATGTTTTTGTATCACGTTGCTCACTATCTGGGACATATCATTTAAAGTTCTTCATCCCTGGGTCAGCCAACTCTCTCCTTGCAGGGTCACCTCATTCTCTCCCATGAAAAATTAATAGCCCAGAAACCCAAATGCCTGAATCTGTTGGGTTTCTGCAGCCCCAGGTCTCAGCTGTGATACTCTTCAGTCAGGCAGTAACTCCATGGAAGCTGCTGTGCTTTGTACCTGAATACACGTCTTCAATAACAGTGCTCAGCACATGCACCTGGTCTGAAATCTGTATTTCCCAACATCAAGGTATAAAATAAACCCTGAAAATCACCAAATCAGGATGTTAAAAGGCTGTTGCCTGGGCATCATGGCATTCCTGTATCACTAGTGCTGAAGTGTAGGACTTTACAACACTGTTACTACAGACATAGCTATTTATTGGGGTTTGAGACACTGGAAAAGGGACCCCTGTGCACATAAAAATCACAGTGATTTATTTTAATGCATTTTGTAAGTAAATTCTTAACAGATGGATGAAGCACCAGAAGGGTGACACAAGGGAGTCAGCAGGTGGACAGAGAAGCCAAGAACAGACTGGCACTGATAAGATTATCCACTCCAAATATCTTGAGACAAGCACAAGCTGCCCACACAACAGGCTGGCACTGACCAGATAAACAAGCAAAAGTAGCTACAGCCCTCCCCAGCATCCTGCCCCAGACTGGGCTCCTTCCCACGGGGGATGCAGTGCAGAGACCTGCTTTCTGATGTTACCTGTGCTGCTCAGCCTTGTGCTGACTCCTCCAACCCCCCACACCTCACACACAGCTCTGACCCAGGCCCAGATGCCACTCCAGGTGTGGGGCTTCACCTCAGTCCGTACCAGCACCACCAGGTGAAGGGACCATCCCCTGGTCTGGAGGGCTGGCCAGGATTCAAGTCTGCACTCCTGCAGAGCTGAATGGTTTGAAGGACGTTCCTGACCTTCAGCCTCCCCTCAGAACAACCACATATGGCATGTTTAGGTTATTCCATGTACACAATATACTACAACCCATATCAGGTCCCATTCACAGCTTTCCCTGCTGAAAAAAAATAACTTTTCCCTTCCCTGTAACATTATCTTTAAAACTGAAGGAACACTACATGGGGCTCCAGACCAGAGGAGCCCTTGTCCCCACTCCCTTGTCCCCACTCTTAGCCCTTGTCATGAGTGCTGGACTCAGGCAGAGACTCAAAGGGCATGAGGCACAGCAATGGCCTGACCAAGAGACAGAAAACTCACAGTCATAACTGTTCAAAATAGACTCGAAACCTGCAGGGGAAATCAATCCTCTGGGTCTCTCTTCCACTGTAACAGTCATAGGTGGTGATGTAACAATTACAAATAAAACTCTCCATCAAAAACCTGTCCTGCACACAGTGGTGCCTTTAAACGAGCTCAGCCTGAGGGCCAGCCTGTGAGCTGTTCCCCTCACTACCTCATGTCTTCACAGATGTCTCCTGACAGGCCCTTCTATAGCTGAACAGATTGTTTGTGATGTCCTAGAGGAAGAGGAGCTTTGACTGGTGAAATGAAAATCCTAACCAGACCTGAAGGTTTGGTTTCTTTTGTAATCTTTGAAAACAATCATTTACTCAAGACTCATTTCCAGAGATTGTCATGTCCACGTTGCACATCTGCAAGAACTCAAGGAGTTTTGCTTGCCAAGAGAGAGGGAAGAGCTTCCCACACTAAAATGCAACTGAAGCAAAGTTTGGCTATCCTACAAACATTTCCTGGATTAAATCTGGCCTGCTGCCATGCTGTTCTGAAGGCAGTGCACAGTTCAATAACCCCTGTGTGGGGTCACTGTCACTCCTGGTTGGCAGCCCCAAGGGTGCAGAGCTGAAACCACAGCTCGGACCATCCCAGGGTGGGGCTGCCAAAGACTCTCCCCTCGCTGCACCACAACTTTCCTCAAGGTTTCCAGGCAGAAGGAGGCTTGGGAGCAGATCACCAAAGGGAGTTTTTAGCTGCACACTAAGATCATTAAGGTCTCATATTGCAGCCAGATGAGAACCATTAAACACCAGTGAAGTCACCCACAGGTCGGGTGTCTCAATTCATCAGGGCTAAACTACTGCTCACCATCAATCCTCAGTGAGGTGGTTTGGTCAGTGCACCTCACCCTTCTGTTTTGCAGATTTACTGCCTTCTCATGGCTCCTTCTCCAAGACTTTTGGTCCTCTGTTTTCTTTATTTTTCTTTTTTAGCAGAAAAACCGGCCTCAGATGCCTAAAATGCAATTTGCAGCCACAAATTGTTCACTATTTTCAACATGATTGTGGGAACATTCTCTGAGGGACAACAGAAATAAATAAATAACTTTTCATGGTGCTGTAAGGACTGATTTTTCCCCTTGGCTGAGTTCTCTGCATTCTTTTATTGACTTAATTCTCAGTGACCAAAGCACTCATTGGCTTCAGAACACACCACTAAGATGTGTGAGCTGAGTGGGGCCAAAAAAGGGTCAAAATGGGCTAAAATATTGCCAGTCAAGGTCTCCAGAAATGACTGGCTGCTTTGTGTGGTCAGCTTGCAACTTTTCCTACATGTCATTTTTCAGTATGTTTTTTCTGTTTGTTTGTTTGTTTGTTTTGAAATGGTGGCCATCAAAATAATTATTTATTTCAAAAGAATTTGGCTTCCCTCTTTGTGCAAGGACCGTTTTCACTAGATATGAAACATAAGCAAGTGTTTAACATAAGCCTTAATGTAAACCAATACCTGAGAACTGAGACACGGGCTGTGAATGCCACTTGTCACCACTTGGGGAAGAATTCACTGGCCTGGCCTTTCGCAGGGGATGGAGGGGATCACTGTGACCAAGTGTGGAAGCACCACGTTCACAGAGCTCCTGTCCCAGGGGGTTCCAAACCCCACACTGGAGGTGCAGGGAAAAGCTGCGCCCTCGAGTACAGGCAGGAGCAAGGCCAGCAGGAGCTTTTGCATCTGATTGAATCAAAAGTGCCCCCCAGCAGTTTGTGCCTGGGCAAAATGCAGCACCCACCCAGCATTTGAACTCACTGATCTCTGAGCACCACAGTAGTTACATGAAGTGTCACTGAGGGTCTCGCTGGACCAACCCTTCCCAGCTGGATCTCTCCACGGCTCCAAGACCACAGCCAGACAACACAGGCAGAACAGCCCCTCAGCCTTGGCTCAGAATAGTGGCAGAGAACAGAGAGCAGCCTTCAGCTGCTGCAGAGTGCAGGGGAGTGAGATGGCACAGAGGGAAAAGTCAACCAACTGCTGCCAGAGATAAGCTGCCAGGAGAGAAGTTCATCCTGGCACCTGTGCTGGGCATGCAGGGAAGCAGGGAATGCTTGTGGGAGGCTGGAATATGCACCTTTGAGATGACAAGCCTGTCACTGCTTCCAGCCTTGGAGATGTGTCTGCTGGGATTGCAGCCAGGGATGCTATTAAATGGATTAGAGTTGAACATGTTGGTGGTGGACACACCAGGGCACCATCCTTCGGAGAAAAAAAAAAGGAGGAAGAATAAACATTCAAAAGAAGAAACCTCTGTGACCACTGTGATGGGCCAAAGCCCAGCAGGATGTGTGCTGTCCCTGCACTGTGCAACACAGCATTGAAAGGTAAAAAAAAGAGACTTTGTTTACAAGATAAAAGTCAATGGCTGGAGATCCCGCTGCACAGTGACCCATGGTGTGGAGCCCCACACTGCTGGCAGTGCCACCGGCACTGCTGGGCAGCCCTGGGTGGGCAGTGCCCACCAGCCAGGGGCTGGGGTCAGGAACTGAGGGGTTGCAGCAAAGACCTGGCAACTTCTCACACTGCCAAGACCGAGGCAGACAAGGAGCAAATTCCCAGAACACCACAATTGCAGCGTGTTCCAGCTTTTACTTCATACCTAAATCCCAGCTCCCAGGAGTCAGAATCCTGTATCAACAATAATGACTAAAACTATAGAAAGTCCTTAAAGAACTTGCTAATCAGTCTCTTAATTGAGGCTATCTGTTTCCCTTTACTCAGAGACAAATTAAGCAGGTTAAAGCAGCTCCCAGCAAACATCTGTTGAAGCAAATCAGAACTAATGACAAATACAACTGAGTTCCCTTTGTGGTTGATTTTTCTCCCAACTGTACCCATAAACATCCTGTCATGAACTGTCAATCCAAAACAACTTCACAGCACATTCCCCCACCCTCACAACATATTGGAATCACGGAATGATTTAGGTTAGAAAAGCCCTCTGAGACCATGGAGTCCAACTGCCATCCCAGCACTGCCAAGGTCACCACTAATCCATGTACCCAAATGCCACATCCACATAACTTTAAATCTCTGCAAGGGTAGAGACTCCACCACTGCCTGTGCAGCTGTGCCAGGGCCAGGCACAGGAAAGAAAGTTTCCCTGATATCCAACCTAAACCTCCCCTGGTGCAGCTTGAGGTCATTTCCTCTTGTCCTGTCCCTTGTTCTCTGTGAGCAGAGCCCAACCCCAACCTGGCTCCCTTTTTCTGTCAGGGACTTGGAGAGACTGTGAAAGTCCCCCCTGAGCCTCCTTTCCTCCAGGCTAAGCCCCACCAGCTCCCTCAGCTGCTCCTCATCAGGCTTATGAAACCAGACCCTTCCCTGGCCCCACTGCCATGTTCCAGCCCCTCAGAGCCCAACCACTGGATCATGTCCAACCTTTGAGTCCACTTTCCTGACAGCCCTTTGATCAAAGGGGACCATAAAGTGTAATGCTCCTCTCCCCACCTGGACACGTTCACTTGAGCATTTGCAGACACCAAACCCCTCCCTTGCCTGGCACTGCCTGTCAGCTCTGGCTGCTCCTGCCTGGGCAGGTCCGTGGGGCAGCACCGACACGTGGCCCTCCCAGGTCAGAGCCAGAGAGACGTCAGGATGTGGAGCCTCAAACCACAGTGGGTGGGGAGCTGCGTCCCAGTGCCACCAGTGCCACACTCCTGTTCTGCAGGGAGCCTTCCCTCTCCACCCCAGTGCTGCACACGTGCCACGCTGCAGATGGCTCAGCAGCCCTGGGCTGCCCCTCATTTGGGCAGCAGCAGCCAGGCAGGTGCTGCAGTGGGGACTCTCCAGCTGGCCAGCAGCAGCCAATGAGTTTTTTGAAGGAAAGCAGCAAAATCCCAATACCAAACCCAGTAAGAAAGCACAAGGCAACATTGGCACTGCTCAAGAGCTAATTGGTACCTCAGAGAGCCATCTGCAGCTCACCATCTGGGCAGACCTCGGAGGCATTTCAAGAAAGGTACGTTCAGCCCCACATGTACTGGGCAAGGCTCTTCCCTGGCCTCAGCACTACCACCCTGCCCCATGTGCTGGCAGGTGCCCTGGCATATCGTCATCAGCCTCCTTCCCTTGGAGGCAACTTCTCCAGATTCAGTAAATTAGAGAGTCTCCTTGACACTGACAGAGAAGTTGTCATGGAGCTGTTTCTCTAAGGGAGCTGCAGGAGGGCTCTGCCCACGTAGCTGGCTCATGACAAACAGCCTGGGGTGTTCATTTGCTTGCTTGCTGATTACTTTGCCCACTAATACCTTTGCTCTTCATACCTGCCCTGCTGTGGCTGTGCAGGACTGGGCCCAACACGCCCCAGGGCAAGAGCTGTTCTGACAGAAAGAAACTCAAACAGGCACCAAGCTCAGAGACCTTCTGCAACAGAGTCTCTGTTCAGCAGACAGCAACACAAACATTCCCCAGCCCAGGAGGACCTTCTGCAGCACCTCCAGCCTCCCAGCAGCTCTCCTTCCCCACAGGGCAGTGCTGCCTCTGTCCCAGCTCAGGCAGCCAGCTGGGGCCAAGCCTGCCCTGGGGCATGACCAATCTACACGGGTACTCACCACTGCTGTCCCTCATGCAAAGCCTGGCCTCTGAGGCAGCTGGGGATATTCCTTGCCCATAACCACTCACATAAATTTTCAAACTAGACAGATGCCCAGCTTAAAAGAAAGTTCATAAAACACTGATATTAATAAGAATTAAATGTATTTCCAGAAAACATAAGCCTTGAGAAAATCCCAGTGGGCACCTCGCTGTACTTCAGGAGGCCAACATCTTCTACATCATGTCTCTGTGACAAGATCTGTCTGCCTTTCCTTAGCACACTGGTACAAAAACCCTGACAAAATTCCACAGAAAATGATGGGAGAAAAGCCACATTCAGAGTGGTTTGGCTTTAGTGAATACCAGCCATTGGACCTGGAAGGTTGCTGAGACCACCTGGCTGCCAGCCCAGAGTCCAGTCCAGAGCAGTGGGGGGGAACAGCCCAGGCATGAGCACAGGCTGACCCATAAATCCAGCTGGGGCTCTCCTCTGCCAAATGGGATGAACTTATCATACTCACAGGCTGATAAACTGGGAATCTTATGGTTGGTTATTGCTGAAACAAGGTCATTGGAATCTCCCATCCATTACAGAATCCTGGCATTTACATTTTAATAACTTTTCCTCTCCCCTCCATGTTTTACGTGTGCAGATGGATCTGACACAAGCTTCTAACCACTTTTTTGTAGATGTAGGTTTGGGTTTGTTTTTTTTTTCCTTTTCAAGCAAGAAAGCTGCTCTAGGAAATCTAATGCACGAGCTGTGTGTCCTCCAACTTCCTCGGTGCCAAGTTCCCAATCAAGAGCCATCAGGAAGCTTTCAACCGTATATGCTCAAGACAGAGCTTTTACATATAAAATAGAACAGAAATCCCAGCGCTGGCCCAGCCCAGCAGGGAGAGGGGAGGCTGTGGGCACGGCTGGCAGCACTGGCACGGCACCGCCCCGCTGTTTGGCAGAGCTGTGGGAAGGGCAGGAGCCCGGAGCATCACGTGCAGCTGTGCAGCAGGAGGGAGCAAGCTCAGGCACCGGGGAGCAAGCTCAGGGCTCCCTCTAATTGCACAGCCTGCAGTGAAGCAGCAGCAGAGCCTTGGTCAGGCTGGCACAGCCCCAGCCCAGCGCTGTGACTTCTCATCAGGGACCTCCCGCCAGAAGGAACCGCTTCCTGCACCTTCAAATCTGAGCCCAGAACGTTCTGTCTTCAGTTACTGTATTTCCTTAACAAACACAGAAATTCAGAGGACGACTCCCTAACCAGCCTCAGCTCTTGCCAAGCCATCCCAGCAATACAAGTCAGGAAAGTCCCCACCAGTCTCGTGCAAATGCACCTTCAGGCTGGTGCTTGAACATGAGCTGAGCTCACCTCTCCCTTTCCTGGGAGAACAAAGAGGGAAAGTGCTGGGAAACAGGAACTGATTCCAGTTCTGTTGCTGCTCTGGGGATTAGCTCAGAATGCAGCCCTGCTGTCTGGGTGATGGTGGAGCAAACAGCGAGTGGGGATGCCTGGATGTGACTCCTGCAGGGACAGCCAGAGCAAACCCTGGGGCTCTGCTGCAAAGGGCTCTGGGCACCCAAATCTTGGCTGGAAACAGGCCAGAAAGGGTGTTCCAGAGACAGGAGTCCAGACAAGAAAGAGGGGAACAGCTTTTTCTTTTGATCTACCACCAGCAGAGTACTGGACTGACTTCATGCTGGTGTTGTGTTGTATCTTCCTCTTCCTCCTCCTCCTCCCAGATGCGAGCAGGGAGGGGTCTCAGTCACCTCAAACATGTGTCAGTGACATCCCACCTTGACTGCACAGCTGAGACAGGATTTCCTACAGCCAGAAGCTGCTTGGGCATATCAAACTGGGCAAAATAGTAAGAGAAAATCACTTAAATGGCAGAAATTCCCTAGTTGGAGTCTGCTGGGTCTTATTGCAGCCTCCATGTCTGGAGAGTTTTGTATTATCATGTTTTATAGAATATTGGATAAAGGTGAAAACAGGAGAAACAGTGAGGAAAATGATAATAACCCCAGAAAAAATGACAAGCAGAGTGAGTTACAGATTTAAAATGGAAGTTTGGTTTAACTTCTCCTATTCTTCAGACTCACAGGTCACAGAATGTCTCTTGGGTTATCTGAAATATTTGATTGTTGAGTTTTCCAGAAAAAGATGAAAAATACTTAGTTCTCCACTTATCCAAGAGATATTCTTTTTCCTCCACAGTGAAAATGCAGACGATGGAAACAGTGTGATTCAGTTCCAGTACAACACAGCAGCCATTCCATCTCCCACAGAACACTGAAAGGGGTTTTGGCTCCATGAGCCATCCCACTGGAATGATGGGGCAGACGTGGTGTGTCCATATCCAGTACTTTTGATGAATAGAAAAAGTTAATTAGAAGTTCTGAAACAATGAGACATACAATTTTTCAAATATGATTCATCCTGCATCTTCACTGCTCTCCTGAGGGCCATTTTCATAGTAAATTAGTCTCTCTAATGTCAGATTGAAGTTATCAGCAGTGACACTGTGGCCACAGTGGTGGCGGCGATCGTGGCTGTGCTGCAGAGGTGTGGGGGTGGTGCTGATGATACTGATTCTGACAACACAAAAAATTCACTTAAAGTAACTCAAATGACATCAAAGGCAACAGAGGCTCTTTCAGTCCATGGCTGTGTCTCTGTCCATCCTGGAATGGATGGAGATAACACCACTGAACTGCCCTGCTCCACTCCAGAGGTGCTGCTGGAAAGTGCTGCAACAGGGACAAAATCCCCCATCCCTGCTGCCCCCAGCAGTGGGGACAGGATAGCTCTTCCTAGGACCCCCTATGGAGGGAGGGAGGGGAGGAGGGGGTACCAAACCAGCTGGCACACCACCCCTGGAACTGCACTGCCCACGCTGCTTTCCCGTGGCTCCACAGCAGAGACGGGCACTGGTGCTGCTGAGTTAGGCACAATTTTCTGTAGCTTGTCTTCAAACACCAAGTGCTGCAGCCAGAGCTTCTGAGCTGTGTCCAGCTGGGACATGTCAGCAGTCACAACATGCACTGTGAGCTGGGAAAATAAAATACAGTGGGTAGGTGTTCTGACTCCTCAACAGCCTCTGCCTCAGAGACCACCATTCTTTCATGGAGCTCTAAGCCATACCCTGAGTAAATCCTGGAAGTAATTTTGCCTGCTGCCTCCTTGCAAGCAGGTTAGATAATATTTAATATGTTTCTTGGGGAGATGAACTTCAGAACTGGGTTGAGGCACCCTTATTTCATATGACATCAAAATTCTACATTTGACCAAATTTTCCCTTTTTTGGCAAGTGCTTGTGGCAGGAAATTCATTAGCCAGGATTTGCAAAACTGGAGGGAAAAAATCAATATTAGCAGAGGCAGAGCAAATTCATTTGCTGGTTAATGCAGGGATTGCTGGTGTTTTCTTTACCTCTAGTTATCACTGGCAATACACAGGCTGTGGCCACTGTTGAACCTCAAAGCCTTTAGCATCACTCACAAACCAGGCTGAAACCATGGCCAGGCTGGAACTTCACTAATGACAGGGAGGTGTTTTGCCAAAGAATCCAATATTAACACCCATTAAAAAATATGACAGTTGCAAATAAGACATGTGACATTTTTCCTCCTGCATTTCCTGTTTGAGTGCAGGCTGTGTCCCATTCTCATCAGTTCTCACCTCTCCCAGGGGCAGCAGCACAGGATCCCTGCAGATCTCTCATGGTCTGCCTTGGTCAGAGGTGGGACCTCCCTGGGCAGCTCAGTGTGGCCTGAGCTCCTGTTTCACCTGCTCAGTCACCTGTGCCCCCCACAGCCACAGAGCCTGCAGCCCTGGGGTCAGCACCGTGCTCTGGCAGGGCTGGGGATGTGTCCATGTGGTGTTATGAACCTGCCAAGACAGTGACTAGACAGAGGTGCTGGGGGTCCAGCCAGTTCCCCTTGCAGGAGTTTATTTTAACAGGCACCTGCTGGCAGGGTTGGCAGTGCCACATCAGAGACTCCATCTCCCTCCTGGTCTGAAAGGACCATGCCAGGAAGGCAGTGGAGCACCAGCACCATGATCACACATGCAGAGATATTTCCAACAGCCACATTCAGTGCCAGAAACTTCCTGGCAGCAAATGCCCAGTGGGCAAACATGAGCAAACCCAACCTCTCCCTGCACCAATGTGCTCCCCCTCAATGTGGGGCTCAGCAAGATCTGATCTAAATGAACACTAACTGAGACATTGTGCCTGTGTGGGGACATTTATTCAGAGGTAAAATTCTCATTTGCCTTAAACTTAATTCTCTTATGAATTGTAGTGCAGTAAAGCGGCAGCTTTCAGCCTTTATAGGATTTGGGGATACCCAAGAGCTGTTGGGACGATGGAGCTGAGCCCCCCAAAGCTGCACATTGCTGTGGGCAACCAGCTTCTCTTGGATTTGCTTTCTGAGCAAGCCCCAGGGCTCCTGAAACAGAGCCTGGAAAAGGGCTGGCTGAGGCAGAGGAAAGCCACAGCAGTGCTGCAGGGCAGGAAGATGAGGTGAGGTGGCACCAGGTCCGTAGGCAGTGGGCAGCAGGTGGCAGACAGACAGCAGAGGGTAGCGGGCAATGGGCATCCTGAGGAAGCCACATGCCCGCAGGGATCTGTCCTGAGCTCCACTGCTGCTCCTGGAGGACTAACTGAGCCATCCTCAAACAGGAGCATCACCTCCCTGAGTGCACTGTGTGACCCTGGAGCAAGGGGCACGAGGAGCCCACAAACAGACAGAGGTGGTCAGAGCCCTCACCTGCACAGCACCCTGGGGCTGGGGAGCAGAGCACTCTGTGCCTGCCAAGGGCAGCAGGAGCACAGCAAAAGGGAACACAGGGACAAAATCCTGGCAGGCCAGAAGGATGCTGGGACTGCAGAGCAATGCAGCCAGAATGATCCTATGAGCCTGGAAAGCGCTAACTGAGGAGCTGCCTGAAACACAGAGCTGTGGTGCAGCCTCTGCTGTTCATAAAGGTTTGCACTTCCCAAAGGGCTTTACTCGGGGTGATCCCACACTCCAAGGCAGGATTACCCTCCCTCTGTTCTGCTGAGCACCCAGCCCTGAATGAATTATTGAACTCCTCATTTGCTGCACTCTGGGTAACAGCAATCTGTGTGCTGAGAGGACAACCTGCCAATTCCTCAGTTTCTGTGTTATTAATGTGGCACATTGAGCACACACACATCAACAGCCCACAGAAACCCTGCTTGCTGCACATCATGCAAAGCAGAGAAATTATTACAAAGAGGGTTTCCCCCCATTTGTTATCAGGTTCAATTACTGCGCCACTTAACCTCTTTTACTGTGCTTGTCCTTCTTGCTCCACATGAAAGCTTTATTGCCAGCACTACAATGATAAAAATATAAGCTAAAGCCTGAGACTGCTGAAGAGTTTTGGTTTCAGAGCTGAAGTAGAGGAGCACAGCAAGAGTTACTGAATGGGAAGGAAGTCAGCATGCACCGTGCTGGTGGTGAATACATCTTCAATGCCATTGCAGAGGACAAATTAACTCCCAAATTTAGCTGAAAGTGAAAATTTTGACCTAGCTTGTCTGATACCAGCACCACACAGAGAGGTTCAGCATGCCCAGGGTCCCCAGCACTGCACAGGCAGCTCAGTAGGAGGGTCTATTTTTGTTTGTATTTGCCTTAAACATCACACATATCCAAATGGCTGGTAGAAAATGTGGCCACATCTAATTCGTTTCCAGGAATCAAACAGAAATTTTCATGCATGCATCAAGAAGCAAGACTGCCCAGGGCACCTCCTTCTCCTGCCCACAGCATATGAACCCACTCCCCCAGTATCACCACACACCCCACAACAGTCACTACAGGGGTCCCAGGGAAGGGTCAGCCCCAGGCTGGTTTTGTTATCAGGTGTAGTTGGGCAATTAAACACATCAGACATCGGCAGCACTTGAATCATACTAGTTTGGAACAGTCTCTATGGCTTGGTCCTACTTAAAAAAACGCATGGAAAAACTTCAGCAAACTCAAAGTAGCACCAAAATTTCAGTCTGATTTTGTGACCTACGTGCTGTTCCTTGATTCTCTTATAGACTTATTCTTCCAGAGATCTAAACTGGCATTTAATGAAGTGCATTCAAGGGAAGCAGTCAGGAGGGACTGGGAGACATGACTAATCTGGGATGTGCAAAGCACAGCTGGCCCATGGGATTGCTCATGTATGTCATGCCAATGGCACGTGCAGGAGTCCTGCTGGATTGTAGCATCACACTGAGCCCACCTGTCCAGAGCAGGCTTCTCCTAAGGGTGCTCTGAGCAAGGATGTGCTGCCCGAGCTACCCCAGCCTAACAAGGCACAGCCCACACAAATGCACCACAGCTTTTTCCTTAATTGGAAAGGGAAATGTATTCAGTGAGATACAGAGTCATGCCATCAGGAGTTAGGAAAACTATTCACAAAAAATCAAACTTTCCAGTATACTTGCTCAATCACACTCTGTCTTTACATATAGAGAAGAGAAAGATCTACAGATTTGTTCAACACTTCACTTTTCACAGAATAACATAATAAGTGAATTGATAAGTAATGAAAGCATTAACTGTCATGTAAAGATTATGATTCTGGTGCTTGGTCACACAATTAAATTTGAGGTTTATTTCTCTGTGAATAATGATAAGATTTCTTAAGATTTCTCTCATGAGTACCTAAGCAGTGACTGATAACATGAGGACAACTGCTCTGGTTGGCCAAAGCAATTCATTACTAGCCATGTCATTAAAACTAAATTTTGCAACTACCTTAAGTGACCTTAAGTGCTAAGCAAGAAGGTAATGTTTAGGTGTGGTTAGAATAAACATGCATAAAAGTATCCCCAAACCAGATTACCCATACCAAAAAAAAAAAAAATCAGAACTCATTTGAGTAATACTGAGATGTAAAGCTGCATTCATTGTTTGTTGCATGTTCTGTGATGGGCTGTAATAAAGGTGTGATTACATCCAGAGATATGAATTTATAGTTCTCATTTCTTGATAAAACAGCCAGGAAGGCATTAATAACAACTGAGGATCAATCAAAATCAGAAATGCTTTCTGAAATAGGGATAATTGAGAAACAGAAAACTCAACGCCTACAACAAATGGTTCTTAAGGGAGAGCCATTATTTCTGAAATGTGTTGACTGTTATCTAATTAAATAGAGGAAAACATCTCAGTGGCTGGACTCCCAGAACCCACTGCAGTTGCTGTTCAGAAGTGCTCATTAGCGAGAGGAGTCGTGTGGTGTTGGCACAGCTCGTGTGCCATTGGGAGCAGCTCAGTGGGACTCAGTAACATCCACCCCTTGGAGACAACAGGCATTTCCAAGGGGAGCAAAACCTGGAGACTTCAGGGCTGCATAACCAGCCCAGCCATTTAACAGGGATTGTTTCTCTCACTCACATTGGAGTGGCTGTGGAATACATTACTCACTGTTTGCACAGGTTGCTTGACTGTGCTCAGAGATGTCCCGGACGTCTGGGTCTGTCCAGTAATGACAGCAATGGCCACCCTGTCCCCTGCTCTGCCAGGCAACGTTCCAGCAGTTCACACAACAACCTCTGACAGCCCTGGCTGTAGCTGGGGCTAGTGACAAATTAGGGGGGCCCTGACAACAGGAAAGTGCTGCTCAAATTTAAGTCAGGTCAGCAGTAATTGCACTGTGCTGATCACCAGGCTCCTCCCAGCAAAGCCAAGTCTGTGTCCTGCCCCCTGTGCCTGCCCCTGTGCTCTGCACAGGCAGAGCTGCAGCCACATCCTGAGGAACCAGGCTCTGATGTAATACCATTCCTGCCTGGTTTGCCAGTCCAAGCTTCTCATTTTCCTGTCTGTTCATTTTCAGCATCACAGCTCTGTTTAACCTGACCCCACAACAGCAAACCACCATTCCAGACACGGCCCAGCACCGCCACTCCCATCGAATCCACGCAACGATCACCTGAATTCTTGGGAATCCAAACTCATTTAATGCCCCTGGGAGATTCAGTTAGTCAAGGTGGTGCAATATGTGATCTACAGGATGTGACTGATGTTGAATTGACTGCAAGATAATTAGATGCTAATGTCACCATTGTGTCAGGATGACAGGAATGTCACCCTCTGCCACATCTGTGTAATTTCTGAGTGACTGTGGTGTCACTTTGGAGGTTGTTTAAGGTACCTGATGACAGGATTGCAGGGTTGCCCAGGCAGGGTGGGCTGTTCAGGTATGAGCAGACCCCACAGATGCTGGAGGGGTGTCTGTCTCACCTACCATGTCACCAAGCCAACAGCCAGGGGTGAGGGCATGAATTCTGGCCTCAAACATCTTAGTTAATTGTCCCCCTGAAGAAAGAGAGCACAACCTGGGATGTTCTTCTACAGTGCCTATTTAGAAGCCAAACAAACACAGAAACAGAATCCCAGACTGGTTTGGGTAGAAAGCGGCCTCAAAGCTCATCTCATTCCACCCCCTGCCATGGGCAGGGACACCTCCCACCAGCCCAGGCTGCTCCAAGCCCTGTCCAGCCTGGCCTGGGACACTGCCAGGGATGGGGCAGCCACAGCTTCTCTGGGCACCTGTGCCAGGGCCTGCCCACCCTCACAGGGAAGAACTTTTTCCTAATCTCCCATCTAAGTGTACTCTCTGTTGGTGTGCAGCCAGTCCCCCCTGTCCTGCACCTCCAGGCCCTTGTAAATAGTCTGTTTCCACCTCTTTTGTCAGCTCCCTTCAGGTGGTGGAAGGCCATAACCAGGTGCTGCAGCCCCAGAACCCCAACACCAGCCCCAGCCAGGGGGAAACAGGAAAGCCCAGAGAGCAATGACCATCTGGTGTGACAAGGAGAGGCTGTGCACAAGGAATTCCACACCATCAGCGTGGAACTCATGTGGATAATTCCGTTTCTGACTCCTCAGAGAAGCAGCTCAGCATTGCAAGACTGCAATAAAAGCCTTCAATGGCCTCTGCAGCATCTGAACCAAGGCCAGTTCTCACCCCAGACGATGTAATGAGAGGGTAAATGAGAGTTCAGCACCCACCACGCATCCATCCCTCCTGCTTTTATGAGATCCGATATGGGAAAACTGTTCTTGTCTCTACCCAAACCCAAAGCCATTTTAATCTCAGTTGGATGTTATCAGCCATGCTGTACCCATCGGCTCTCTGACACAGAATCAAAGAAAATACTCAAAATAAAAGTAGGCACACATACTATGAGAGAGGAAGAGGTTATCTATAAAATATTATTAACTTTAAACACACAAAGATACTTCAGAATCCCCTTTCTTTTTTTTAAATAAAAAGTTGTTGCAGAGAGATGTCCAATTCAGAGCAAAGATCATCAGGAGGAAGGAGTCCCATGGCCTACAACAGACCCATTCCTACCTCCACTGGCCTTCAATTTAATTGGGAAGTCAATATTGGTCTTGGTGTTTTAATTATACTCTGGACAGTTCCTTAGTTAGGGACATTCAGAAGGGATATGGGCACTCAGGAGTGTCAGGGGCATTTAGAAGTGCAGACAATCTCTGTCTTGATAAAACCATTTTCCTGTGCTCTGTGAGATCTGGGCACATAACCCCTGATGTTTCAATGCCTTGTACTGGGAATGCTACAGACAACCCAGTACTGAAAGTGTAGCTTTTGAGGCACCAAATGGTTGAATTCTGACCAGCAGAGGTCAAGAAAATTAATGTTTTTCTTTTTGCAGCTGTGCCAGGAGTTGACTCTGAGTTCAGCTCTGCCTTCCCCAGCACAGACACAGCTCCTCTCACACCTCCAGCTCCCAGGGACGTGGCCTGTGCCTGCAAACTCCATTTATCCAGGCGAGTGACCAGTCAGGGACATAATTGCCACTTTATATTCACTCTCAGCTGGAGCTTCTGAGTGCTGGGCATGTTCAGAGGCTTGACACTAAAACATGCAGAGCAGTGCATTAAGGCATCAAAAAGGGTAACTTAAAAGTCATTGCCATGGCTACATGACAACTTATTTTGCAGTATAATATATTCTATGAAATATGTATGATCCTATCTAATATATACCATTTGTTTTTAGCATTTCATTTCTGATAATGGCCTTTTAATGATAATCATGGTCTTTTAATGATTGTAATAATTAGACTCTTATAAATCAACATGTTTTATGTTAAATATGATGAAATCCTTTAAAAATATTTATTTTCCTCTGCACTTTAAAAGGTGCTTTGCTCTTTTGCAGTGTCTGGAATCTCTTGAGAGCCACATTAAAAAGTCTTCCTGAAGCCTCATTTCCTTCCCTGGCTGCCAAGGGCTCCTCATGCCTCTTTCTTCTTCCCTTAAGGATGTGATAAAGGAAAAAAATCAAACATCAGTTGTTTGCATCTAAAGTGTAATTGATCACATTCTTCATCTTTTTATTAACCAGAAACCATTACAGGACTAAATCTTGGCAATGAACTTGTAAACAAGGGGCTCAGAACATCAACACAGCACTGAAGTTGCTCCATACCCATCAGCTCCCAGCCTTGTCAGCTCCAGGGTGCCCCTAAAATCAACAATAGCTCTTTGTAGAATTTGCTGCCTTTTTTTTTTATCAGAGCCAATATTAGGCAGCTTTGTGGCCTACAACTTCCCCATTCTCTGAAAAACACACATCTTTTAGTCTTTCTTGGTAAAAAATATTGACAGCTTTCAGTAAGGTCATATATCCAGAAGGGAAACCTCATCGTTCATTCAGTCTTGCACTGCACCAGATTACACAGGGAGGTTTAATTAGACAGCTAACACTTATTCTGCTATTTCAACATGACTGCATTAGGCTTTTATTAAGGACAGGACTGGGAGGAGAGAGAATTATTTGTAATTCTTTTTACTTTTTCCTAATTTTAAAGGGAAAAGCAGATGCTGTGAAAGTGTTTCCACTTATCTGCCCACTGATATGGATCTGACCCATCTCCTTTGTTATAGAAAAGTAAGATTAGTAATTTTCCGAATAAATAGGAGATTCAGCAAAAAGTTTGAATTGGCAGCTCTGTGCCTCAAGCCTGCCCTGCTGCCTGTACCCCTGGAGCCTGCCCTGTACCCCTGGAGCCTGCCCTGCAGCCCTGGAGCCTGCCCTGTACCCCTGGAGCCTCCCTTGCTGCCTGTGCCCCTGTGGAACCTGCCCTGCACCCCCTGCCCTGCACCCCCTGCCCTGCACACCTGAAGCCTGCCCTGCACCCCCTGCCCTGCACCCCCTGCCCTGCACCCCCTGCCCTGCACCCCTGGCTCCTGCCCTGTACCCCCTGCCCTGCACCCCCTGCCCTGCACCCCCTGCCCTGCATCCCCTGGTTCCTGCCCTGAACACCCAGGACAGCAGATTGACCAGGAGAGGGAAGAAGCATCTCAGCCTGACCCAAACCCAACACATTTGGTCAATCTATGAACCCATTATCATGCACCCATAGATAGTTGAACATTTTTAATTAAGAAAAACTCAGTTTAAGCAATAATTATAGCAGATTCCCTCTCTACAGTAACAATGGAAGGAGAACATTATCACCACTGCTCGTGGCAACAACTTGAACAAAAACAGGTTAGAGGGGAAAAACCATAATTAGGATGAGACATGCATGCCTGACTCTGAAAGAAAGGTTGTTTATGCCTCTTGCATGAGGGAAATGGCTGAGAAGAGCTCAGTGGGCCCTGGGCTTATCTGCAGGGCTCAGGATGCTGCCCGTGGGCACTGACACCTGGAGCAGCCCCAGGCTGTGACAGGAGCTGTGGCAGCACCAGGAGACAGCCCCTCCAAGCAGGGGTGTGGGATACACCTCACCTGTATCCAGCAGGGATCCTGGGGCAAACAGAGCTGGGCAAGAGCACAGGCACCCCCTGGTACTCTGCCCTGGGACTGCCCCATGCCGCTCCCCTGCAAACAGCCAGGAGGGCAGCACTTGGCTCCCTGGCTGACTGGGGGCACCACAGGTCCCCAAAAGCAGAAGAAAAACTCTCTGCTTTCCCTGTTTCCTTCTCTGTCGTTGAAGGAAAAAATTCCCAAGAGACATTTGTGCAACCTGTAGACAGTAATATATTTATAACAAATAAGTGCAACAGAAACAAAAGCGATGTATTAAAGAAGTGCAGTATTGAAAAGGGAAAGTGCTGGCAATGAACAGAAAATAAGAACATTGAAACTGCTGCCAAGAGCAGTACAAAATAATCATTCCTGTCTTCCTGCATCATCATCACTGTTCAGGGAGCACACCTGGAGAATGCAAAGCACACCAGGTTTTGTTACAGACCTCTCATTTCCATACAAGCACAAAGCTCCAAGGTCAGGCCCCAGGGGGAGTCAGGAGTTGGTGTCAGGGTCCCTCCGGGTCGGGGCCAAGGTGAGCCCCAGAGCTGAGCCACAGCCTGAACCCCCCACACTCAGCACAGCCACCCAAGGGGGATCCTCAGGTGGCTTTAAACAGCCACCAAAAAAACCCCAAACATTAAAAAAAATACCAAACAAGTTAAAAAAAAAAGACATCAAACCCCCAAACATTTCTCAGATGTGTTTGCTTCCAAGGAATTTGGATCCAATCATATCCCTATCATCACTTTTAGAGTAAATCCTGGGTCACAGGCCTTCATGTTCCTGTGGGAACAAACGGGACCAACACCCCTGTCTTGCTCTTCTTGTTTCAGGCTAAAAAATACCCTACAGTCAGAGATTTTCTCCCATTCACTGCACACACTACTGGAGTCTTTCTTCTGAACTCCTCCACTCTGCTTCTTATCAGCCTTTTTTTTTTTAAGGATTGACTAATGGTAGGCCTAATAGTTATCAAATATTTGATTATTACAACGAAAATAGAAACAAGGCACACAACAATTTAAGGATCATACATTGGACTTTTGCAAGCATTTCCTTCATACTTTCTTAAGAATGTTACTTGGGTTGGGGTTTGGTTAGGGTAAGGAAGACTGAATGTATGGTGCCATCTTCTGGACAGTATAACTTAATCCACCAACAGTTAACTGTTTTTCCCAAAAAACCTGGACAGGGGGAATGACTTTACTTTCCTACAGTTCATGGAATCCCAGACTGGTTTGGGTTGGAAGGGGCCTTAAACCTCATCTCATTCCATGTCCAGCCACAGGCAGGGACACCTTCCACTATCCCAGGTGGCCCCAAGCCCTGTCCAACCTGGCCTGGGACACTCCCAGGGATGGGACAGCCACAGCTTCTCTGGGCACCTGTGCCAGGGCCTGCCCACGCTCACAGGGAAGGATTTTTTTGAATGTTCCATCTAAGTATCTCCTCTTTTAGTTCAAAACCATTCCCCCTTGTCCTATCACTATCTGCAAATGTAAAAAATCAGTCTGCCTCTTTTTTATAAGCATCTTTAGGCACTGGAAGGGGCTCAAAGGTCTCCAAAGAACCTTCTCTTCTCCAGGCTGAAGAACCCCCACCTCTTCCAGCCTGTCTCCAGAGCAGAGGTGTTCCAGCCCTTGGAGGAGCATCTCCAGGGCTTCCTCTGGACTTGCTGTAGCAGCTCCATGTCCTTCCTGTGCTGAGGCTCCCAGACTTGGGCACAGCACTCCCAGAGCCCTGCAGTGCCAGAAGGGTGCCCAGGCCTGGAGCTTTCCCCATTAAAATAATGCAGGATTTTGACACTGGAAAAAACCTCTGTTGACTACGAGTGGCCATGGAGCACATGAGAGACATGGCAACAGTGTCTAGAACTGACCAGCACTAACTAAAACACAAGGTATGATGCAGTAAAAAGTCCTTACAGAAACCAGAGCTGCCTACAGCTGCCTCTGCAGTTTCAACATTTCTGAAAGCACAGCACTGGGGGAGAAAAACTCCTGTCTTTCACAGAAATTTAGGAAGGAAACAGCAGAGGATGGGACACAAAGATGGAAAAGGGAAGTAAAAGGAGTCCTTCACTGGAGTGTTCATTGCTGGCAACGACAGCCAAGTAGTTACAGAGGGAATTCAGGCGAAAGCATCCAGAAAGTATCCACACAAAGAGACTGGGACCAGCAGCAAGGGGAATTCCAAAGCAAGCTTTAGGGACAAATCCTCTTATGCTGCAAAGGAGCAACATGCAGAGAGAGAACACGGACTGATGGAAGCAGGGTCTGGGCAAACATTTGGCCTAACACTCTTCAAAAAGGGCATTATCTCTGCAGCACTCGACAACTGGGACACACTGGGCATGATTTAGCCTTAAAAGATCATTATCAGGTAACTTGATTTACTGGGAAGAGGAAGACAAACTGTAGTCTGAACAATTCAAGGAAAAATAGGACCAAGAAAACCATCATGAGCAAGTAGCTATTAACAGGTAAACTACAGAGACTGATTTCCTCTGAGCAGGAAGGGCTCTGGAGAGCTCAGCCCTCAGCACACTGTGCTGCCCTGGCCCTGCCCTGGCAATGGGAAGGACAACCCAGATCCTCCCATGAAGCCATGAGAGTGTTGCCCTGGAGTGCAGCCCTCCCAGGGAAGCACAGTCTCCAGCTGATGGAACCACAGCCCTCACCAGAATCGCCATCTCTTGCCTGCACATTGGTCACCACCCATCACTGGGACGTCCAAGCGGAGGACCAGCCCCAAGATGCCAAGGGGCCAGATGCAGAATGCGCAGGGAAAGGCTTCAGTGACTGATATGATCAAACTGTAGGTCTAAAAAAGCCAACTTGCAGTTACAACTATTTTTCACTGAAAATTAGCTGAGCCTGTTCTTCAGGGAACTGTAAGCAACTTCATACTCACAGGTACAGCTGCTCAGTGGGATGGATAGATAGATAGATAGATAGATAGATAGATAGATAGATAGATAGATAGATAGATAGATAGATAGATAGATAGATAGATAGATAGATAGACAGACAGACAGACAGACTTTTTTTCTGGGCTTGCTTTATTTATTTCTAGCAGGTTTCAATGTCTGTTTAATCCAAACATACTGCCCCGTGGGACTCATTAGCAGTTTAACAAACTGCCTGGGTATAAACACATGGCAGATAAAAAGACAGAATTTTAAAATAGTGTATGTATGCCTAGAAAAATAATCCAGGTGAATGATGGAGGGTGTCAGGGAAGTGCTCGACCACATCAAACAGTGAAAACATTCCTGAGATGGACTGTTTAAATATTAAATAAATACTCAGAACTTCTGTAAATGTCGAATAGGAAAAATGATGGAATGCCATTTTTCCTAATCTGTTCCCACTGTAATTATGGACTCTATACTCCAACTAAAAAGATCATTTATCTTGTGCTGAGCATTTCAATTGCTTTATCTCCAATAAATTGCAGATGTTACCTTTGATGGGTAACTAAGCCCAGCACAGGAGCTCCAGGCATGGCTGATGTGCCTGGAAAATATTTCACATTTGTCTTAATTTTTTTTAATAAAATGTTTTATCTCTATTTTGTGAAAGCTTTTTTACCAAAATATATATTGCTAAAAAAAATTCATTGATTCTATTCCGAAAGACTAATTTTAGTGGGGGGAAGGCTATTTACAGGCAAATAATCTAAACTGTATTCCCTTTTTTAATACCATCAGTGTAACAATATATATCAATATCTAGTACTATGCTGATAACAACACATATAAGTTATCTTTCCATGAGCTGACCTGGGCCCTGAAGGAGGGGTCCTGCATCCTGGCCACCAGCATGCAGTGGGGACACTTCCACAGACACGCAGATAATTTATGCAAAATACACCCACAGCATAAGTAACTACATGTGTGAGGACTGGGAAACTAATCAAGTGGAGACGGCGCTAATGAGGGCTGGCAGCCAGGAACAACAGATGTGCCAGCTGTGGGGACAGAGAGGAGGGGAGAACAAATCCCTGGGAGTGGAGGGGGGCCAGGCACTGCCAACCCTGGGCACAGAACCAGAGAATTCCAGAATCATTCAGGGGGGAAAAGTCCTCCGAGATCATCGAGTCCAACCTGTGACCCATCACCACCTTGTCAACTAGACCAGAGCACTGAGTGCCACGTCCAGTCATTCCTTGAACACCTCCAGGAATGGGGATTCCACCACCTCCCTGGGCAGCCCATTCCAATGCTTGTCAACCCCCTCCATGAAGAAATTCTTCCTGCATGGCACAGCCCAGAACTGCACCCGGCTGTATTTTGCAACCTGAACCATTTCCTACATATTTTTGAGAATTCAAAATCCAGTTCTAAGGAAAAGGACCAGTAAGGTCACAGATTTGCAATACTTACTGTATCAACACATTTGATTCACCCTGAAATACCAGATATTTACTCTTCTGGATGGGATTACAGAAAATCTGAGCTAAACCAGAGACTACACTATAGTAATTTTTTTTGTTGCTGCTGTAGTCAGGCAGAGCTGAGTAGGAGGTCTGGTGTTACAGGTCCATCGGTGCTGAGAACAAGTGGATTCTCATTGTGCTTCTGTGAGAGCTCAGTTCAGATTACAAAAGGGACATCAAATCTCAGCACTTCCATAAATATTCAGAGCCCGGGCATGTTACATTCGAGGCATTGGAGGGACTCGGCTCTCCACTGGCCTCACAGGTCACCGCTGCTCATACTGCAGGTGTGGGAAACCTCTTCCTGGGAGAGACACACACTTTGACAGGGTTTGGTGGAATAACCATGCCTGTGCTTGTTTTATTACTGCATTACTCTAGTAAAGCAGGGAGTGAAGGGATACCTGTCTAGGGATCAGCCTGGCTCGGGCTGTGGCCTGTGTGATCACAACAGTGAGGTGCCAGTGCTGCGGGCGCTGTGTCAAGAGCAGCACTGACAGCAGGTGGGGGAGCCCTGGGGGTGTCGGGTCCAGCTCCCAGTAAAGAGAGACAGGGACATACTGCACAGCCCAGCAAGGGGCCCCAAAGATGAAGGGACTGGAGCATCTCTGCTCTGAGGAGAGGCTGGGAGAGTCAGAACTGCTTTGCTGGGGCAGAGCAGGTTCAGGTGGATCTCACCAATGTGTACAGACACAGGGATGAGGGGACAGAGCCAGGCTCTTCAGTGTTGCCCAGAGCCAGGGCCAGAGGCCACAGGCACACACTGGCACACAGGAGGGTCTCCTTGGACAGACACCAGGAGACACTTTTTCACCGTGAGCTGACCAAGTACCACAGGGAGGTGATGGAGTCTCCAGCCTTGGAGATACTCAGAACCCACCTGGACATGGCTCTGGGTGGCCCTACCTGAGCAGAGCACTGGTTTGGGAAACCTCCAGCAGTCCCCTCCAGCCTTGACCAGTCTGTGCCTCTGTGACCATCTCCTACATGTAGTCTGTTGTAGTCAGACTTTCCCAGAATTCTCAGAAGGGTTCTTTCCTCTCTTCACAGAGTTCTTTTTTCTTAGAAAGGAATGTTCTGCCCAGTACACTCCTGGGTTCCAGCCGAGTGCTGCTACCCCTCAGTGTCCCGTTCTGGTTTAACAGTGGGGCACAGGGAATTTTTCCTGTCACAGACTGGAGCTGCACTTGACTGTTAATTCCTTTATCTTCATCCCTGACATAACGTCTTCGTGTTCAGGAACTCAGTAGCTCGTGTAACGACCGCCCCTGTGGCTATTTCACAGGGTAACAGGAGTTCACAGTGCTCATGATAGTAATGAAGAGAGTCAAATCTTTTTGTGCAGCTAAAACTAAGTGAACCACCATGTGCAAATATTTAACATTACTGAAATATTTAGTCTGAAATGTTAGAAAACTTAAGAAAACCCATATTTAAACTCCTCAAAGCTTATTTAACGTATCTCAGATGCTGTCAGCAACAAAAAAAAACATCAGCTGTGTGACTCCTGCCAGTCTTTAACATATAAACCCCGGTGATGCCTGCGATGAGTTAGAGTGAGGTCCGCACACCGCTCCCAGCCCGGCCCCGCACACCCTTCCCAGCCCCGCCCCGCGGGCTCCGGTGCCCCGGGGCAGCACCAGCGCGAGGGTGTGAGCAGGGCAAAGCTCAGCGGGAGAGCTCGTGTGCGATTTCCAGGATTGTGTTCCTAACGGGATTAACAACCCGAGCATTCAACTCCTGCTTCCCGTGAGTCTCGGAGCGCTCCCGGAGCCGCCGCGCGACAATCCCCGCCCGCCGCGCGGCGGAGCCGCCTCTCCCGCACCGCCGGTGCTTCCGGGCCGCGTTCCGGCGGCGGCAGCGCCACTTCCCGGTCCGGCCGCCCCGGCCATCCCGGCATGGACGAGCGCAGCGCGGCGCGGCGGGCGGACACGGGCCGGCGGCTGGCGCGGTTCGCGGCGCTGCGAGGTGGGATGGGCGGGCAGGGGCGGCGGGTCCGGCCCGCGGAGCGCTCGGCGCCGTGCGGGGCTGCGGAGCCCCGGCGGGGTCTGAGCGGGGCCGTCCCGCAGGCGCGGCCGCCCGGCCCGGCGAGCTGTGGGACGCGGTGGTGCTGACGGCGGCGGACGCGGCGCAGGCGGGCGCGTTCCGGGAGCAGCTGGCGGAGAAGCTGCGCCGGGGGGACCTGCCCAGGGGCGTCCGGTACCTCGTGTGCCCCGACCCGCCGGGGCCGCGGATCGGTGCGTGCGGCCGGCCCGGGGCCGGGGCTGCGGGAGACGAGGAGCTCCGTGCTGCTCATCCCCCCGCGGCTCCGCCCCGGCCGTCGGGACCGGGCAGGGCTCGGGGTCGGGACCGGGAAAGGCTCGGGGTGTCCCGGGCGGGACTCGGGGCGTCCGGACGGGGCTCGGGGTCGGGACCGGGAAAGGCTCGGGGCGTCCGGGCGGGGCTCGGGATATCCAGAAAGGCTCGGGGTGTCCGGGCGGGGCTCGGGATATCCAGAAAGGCTCGGGGTCTCCGGGCGGGGCTCGGGGTGTCCGGGCGGGGCTGGGGATGTCCAGAAAGGCTCGCGGTGTCCGGGCAGGGCTCGGGGCGGCTGTAATGGGCAGGAAGGGACGATGACAGGAGCCCACCTGGGCCTCCATCGTGATGCTTGTGACTGAGCTTGTATTGGGGATACTGAGCAGCTCCTCAGAGTGTGTCCGATGGATACAGAATAGCACTGACTCGTGTGTTTTAGAAATTCACGCTTAACCTGATTGTTTAAGCAGTTTGATTATGTTTTAATATATGACCCAATGGGAAGCAAAACCCTGGAAAAAAATAGTATGACTACCCGTAGTACTCTCCTGGAATTCTTAATTCCTGTTCCATTTGAACAAAGTAACTGATATTAGTATTATTTGCAGTGTAGAGTAATAGGCAGAAATTAATTCTCAGAAATCTGGCAGGTTTAACTTGTAGGAGCATAAAAAAACCCAAGTCACTTCCTCATATCACAAACCTTCCTTATTTCCATACTGTAAATGTCAGAAGTACTTCTGAATGCTGCCTTGAAGCCACTAGTGAGTTTTCTGTGACCTGTTTCCTACAGGAGCTGGTTTTTATGGCTGGGTTGTGGCCTGTTTAATTGATTAAATGCTTCAAATATTTGGATTGTGCAGAGGTGACTGAGAGGGAAAACCAGAGGTTGCCCAAGAGCTGTCTGCTCAGGATGCCCTGCCCCGGGAGAGCACAGACTTCCAGAGGAACTTCCATCAGCTGCTGTGCATGATCTCACCAACCCCGACAGGGTGGACAGGCTGTCCCATCAGTGCTGGTGTGGCAGGTTCCAGCTGGGCACCATCACACCTCACCTGGCAGAGCAGATGTTATTGCAGCTCTTCTCACACATGCTAAAATACTTCTTCTTTAGGAAATGGTGGATCAACTCTTCATGTTCTTCAGTACTTGGAAGATCTCTATGGTGATCAGTGGACTTCCTTCACTGTGCTGCTAATCCATTCTGGTAAATTCAGTTTTATATTTCTCACTCTAAAACGTTTTTTTCCCCTTCCTTAAGATAATATGATTGCAGAGGAGTCAGAGTTCCAAAATACAGTTCCCTCAGAAAAGTCACCCTGATGATAATTTGGTCGGGTTGGTGTTCAGGAGATGTTACTGTCACATCAGCATCTCTTCTCAGCACTCAAGTTGCTCAATCAAACAGTGAGAAAGAGATGTGATTCAGAGTGTCTCATTTAAGATTCTGCCTTGAAATACCCATCTAAGGAGTGTGGCCCTCTCTGGGGGGACCTTGTCCTCCTTATCTTTCTGGGTAGGCTAGAACTTGCCTTCTTATCCATTTAGTCAGGATTCTTCCATAGGTGGAAGAATGTCAGTTCTGTAGAGGAGAAAGAAACCAGGTGATAAGTCTCCTGATCAAACCTCTGCTTATTTGACTCATCTCTGGCTTAAAATTCCCATCAGGAGTGTGGGGATCCTCCTCTTTTCCAAGCCAAAAGTAGGAGTGATTTGTTTTCAACATTTCAGCAACAAACAGCTCTGAAACAAACTAAAGGTAACAAAATCAACCACAATTTTCATAGCTATTTAAGGCAGGTTGGGTTTTGGACATAAGATCAGATCTACTTTGGGAAATGTTTGAAGCAGAATGATTGATTTTTTCACATCTGTCATTCTTTGAGGAATACTTGGTATGTGACCAAGCTGAGGGGTTTTTAATGCCTGTGAAATAGCTGTATAGGTTCAGTTTTTTGCTTACTTACATACAGTGTGTCTGTGTGACTCAAATTGCCTTTCTCTTCAGGTGGTTACAGCCAGCGTTTGCCAAGTGCAAGTGCCCTGGGGAAGGTCTTCATGGCCCTGCCATTCGGTGATCCCATTTACCAGATGCTGGAGCTGAAGCTGGCCATGTACATCGACTTCCCCTGTCACATGAAACCAGGAATCCTGGTCACGTGTTCAGATGACATAGAGCTGTACAGCACAGGGGCCACAGAAACCATCGTGTTGGACAAGCCTGGATTTACAGCACTGGCTCACCCCTCGGATTTGGCTGTTGGGACCACTCACGGGGTGTTTGTGTTAGACCCAGCCAGTTTTTCCGGAACAGGAGGACTGGAATATGCATCCTGCCAACGTTTCCTGCACAAGCCTGACATGAGGACGATGCGGCAGAGCAGTGCAGTGTGTGTGAGGGGGCACTGCTCCCCTGGGAACCACAGTGGGAGGGGGCACTGCTCCCCTGGGAACCACCACAGGGGCTCGGGGGCAGCCTCGGAGTTTGTGTACACCGACAGTGTATTCTACATGGACCACCACACTGCAAAGCGGCTACTGATGTTCTATAAGCAGGTGGGCGTACTTTGCTGTGAAATAGATGCATATGGAGACTTCCTCCAGGCACTGGGGCCCGGGGCCACTCCAGATTACACCAAAAACACGAGTAATGTCTCCAAGGAGGACTCAGGGTTGGTAGAAGTGCGGCAGCAGTTGTACTCCCTGCTGCAAGGAACTGCCCTCAATGTCGTAGTCCTCAACAACTCCCAGTTCTACCACATTGGAACTACTCAGGAGTATTTGTTTCATTTTACTGCTGAGAACAAACTGAGGTTTGAGCTTGACTTGCTGCCTGTGGCTTTTAGCATTTTTCCTGACACAGCCAAGACCTCGGATCAGTCCAGCGTCATCCAGAGCATCCTCGAGCCCGGATGTGTGATAGGGCCTGGCTCTGTCATTGAGTACTCCAGAATTGGGCCTGAGGTCTCAGTAGGGAAGAACAGCATTGTTAGTGGGTCCTACATAAATTTCAGTGTCGACATTCCCTCAGACTGCTTCCTGAGTTCAGTAGCTGTGAAAATCAAGGATCAAGTTGAGTATGTCACCATGGCATTTGGTGTAGGAGACGACTTGAAGAAAAGTGTGAACGTGCTGTCGGATATACAGTCACTCCAGTTTTTTGGAGCCAGCTTAGCAGAATGCCTCGGCCTCTGGGGTCTAGAGGCTTCAGACCAGCTCTTCTCCAGCAGGAACACAGGTCTGGGGCTGTGGACTGTGAGGATTTTCCCTGTTTGTTCTACTCCAAGTGAATCCGTTCGGCTGTCGCTGCAGATGTTGCATTCTGTGCAGCACATCTCACCTTTCAAACTGAGCGGCTTTCGGCTCCTGTCTGTTGAAGAAATGCTTGCCTACAAAGATGTAGAAGACATGCTGAGGTTCAGGAAGCAAATTTATGATGAAATCTGTCTACAAAGACAAAAAGAGAAGTCAGATTGTAGAATGAACTGTACTTGAACAAATCTGTTTTCGTTTGTGGATAATTGATCACTCCCCAGCTTGTGAGAATCCCAAGGAAAAAGTACACAGATCATTTCTCTGATCTCATTGAAGTAAAAATAAAGGAATTGCATTAAGAATGTTGTTGTAGCATAACACTAATAATGCAGCAAATGCAGATAAACTGTTCTTTTGATAAAAGGAGTGAAACGTTTCAGATCTGAAAGCACTAATTGGTGACTTTTGTGGGGTTCTTGTTCCTATGTCTTGTAGTCCTTGTCAGTGAGAACATGATACAGAGCAAATTAATTAGAAAATTGACAGAAAGCTGCTTTAAAAGTTTTTGCAGGGTATAATATTACCTATAGCAACATGGAATAATACAACAACATGTTTCTCTGTTTTCCTGCTGCCCTTTTGCAATAGTTTCAGGTAGAGGTAAAAATTATTAAAAATGCTTTTAATTCAAGACGTCTTGTCTTAAGTATTAATATTTTTCTCTTTTATTTTGTAATATTTTTATTCTTTTTCATCAGAAGGAAAAGGCCTAGAGATCATTTTCTCCCTTGTGACCATATTACTGGGGTCAGCACCTGTCATCAAGACATACTGATTTATTTTCTTTACTGGTCATTGTTTGGAAGTTGGCAGTGGCTTTGGGCAATTGCCACCTTTTTGTTCCCCACAGGCTGACTGATGTGTGCAATGTGAAAACCTGCTCTTTGTATTTCCCTAAACTGAACTGCTTGGAGTGAGGGCTCACCCTGCTGCAGGGTGGTGGAGCAGAGCGTGGGACAGGCTCACTGTTGTGGGCATTGTGTCCTCAGAGAAACTCAGCAGTGTCTGTTCCCTTTTGCCCTTTACTATTAACTTTATTACCCTCTGCTAATAAAGATAATAATAAAGTCCTTCTGTTTCCAGTTTAGGTGCCCAAGGTCCAGCTCCAAACAGATAATCTGCTATTTTTAAGAATCTGCTGTACAGTATAAAGTGTGATTTGACTGCAAACATGATGGATCTTTTTCTCTTGCTTTTATCTGTGGGTTTTCATGTTTTATTTAATGTTTCATGGTGACAGTATTTGTCTTGTTGCTGACTGAATTCCCAAAGGGCACCTCACTGTGCCACCTACGAGGCATCCCCTGAGCATTTCCCACCCTGCTTTAACCTGCACCAGGTTTCTTCCTTGTTGATGAAGAAACTTCCCAAGAGACAGAGTATTTTTCCTGAGGATTTCTTCTGGGCAAGAAGAAATACAAAGGACTAGATGTGGAGGTTGGGAATTGCTGTGGTTGACTTCAAAGAAATAAGGAGAATTTCTGGGCAAACAGAGGTTCTAAAAGTCATCATGAAATACTAGTTAAACAATGGAAATGGCAGTAGGCTTGGAACACTTGGACATAAAATAAATGCATAAAGTCACAAAGTAGAAGCAGTCCTAGAGCACAGAATTGTGGTCTGCATCTCATCTCTGTGCATGGTTGGTACAGTTTCATCTCTTGTTACACAAAACATTTTCAGAGAAACAAATGTTTGACACAGACTTTGCCTCTTCAGTTGCAGAGAAACTTTGCTCAGCACGGGCATCTCTGGGGGTTGCTGTGCTGCCAGGAGAGCTCTGCAGGTTTTCAGGAACAGCAAAATGCATCCTTTTAACGTGATAATCCACTTCAACTGTTACAGCTGCCTTTGTTCCGAATTCCCTGAGCACCATGCCTTGATTTCATTAGTGAAAGCAATCTGGATATAAACAGGAAATGGATTGGCTTCTGTCATGTAAGTATTGGGAAAAGAGAATGAGGAAAAACACAGTGACTGAATAGCTTTTGGAAGAGGTTGGGGCAGGCTGGGCCAGCAGAGCTGCATTCCAAGACAAAAAGGGCACAGAGTGTTCTCCTGGTGGTAGCCCTGGACTGGCACAGCTGGCCCTGGGGCAGTGGGTACCCTGGGCTCTGCCAGCCCACCGAGGGCACTGGGACAGGGCAGAGGAGCTGCTCGGGATGGTTCAGGGCTCCCCTCCTGGTGAGCTGAGCTTTTTGTGCAAAGCTGTGAAGGAAATGACATCCAGCCCCAGGAGCAGCGCAGAGAGTGTGTCAGGAATCACCTGCTGGGAAATAAAACATTCAGATCTCAAGGCAAAGGTTTTAATGAAGAAAAAAAGTCTATTGTAATGGATTTGCCAGGTAAGAAATTCTGCACTGCTGTAAGTCTTTATGCCACCTCATGCTCTCCTCTTACATAGAATATTTGTGTCTTAAATTTAGAAGGTGATTTTGGTCAATATTAGCCCTGGGTAATGTCAGATTTACTCCACAAGATTGAAATATCTGGATTTGTACTATTTTTCATTTTTAAGCTGCAATTAAGTGTAATGAAAATTACTATGAAAAACATTGTAAATTATATTTTATTTATACAGAGCTAATTAACTGTTTTTCTTTCCATATGTTTTTGTCTTGCATAGGGCTCTGTCTGTGCATGTTCACACACACTCATGGACTCCACAGTGACACTGAACACTTCTATGTGTATCAGCTTCCACTAATTTCAGCTGAGCCACAGGTAGTGTACCTTTGCCCATTAAATTTCTAATGCCTCTGTCATCCCTGGTGCTCTTTCTTAACTCTCAGTGAAATGATTGTTGTGGAGTTGGAGATTAGAAAATGTATGGAACTATTTGGAGGAAATGGGCTGTGCTGCAGGGACTGTCTGTGCCTGGAGGCTGGTGGTGGTGCTGGACATCTGGCTCTCATGGGCTGGGGCAGTTGAAAAATTAAAATGCACATCCACTGCACCTTGGTGAGTTTTGTCCAAATGATTTGGCAGACACAAGGCCTGCTTTCTGCAGGCTCCTTTGTGAGGTTTAAATGCTGAAATGTGGCTTTAACCCATCAGCCACAGAGAGCAGCTGGTTCTGTTGAGTTTTCTGTATCAGCCTCAGACCAAAATCCCCTGTTTAATGGAACTCTCTCCTGTGTGTCCCCATTCCTGGAGGGATTTAAAGGCCATGTGGTTGTGGCACTTGAGGACACGGGTTAGTGGTGGCCTTGGCAGTGCTGGGGAAACAGTTGGACTCAATGGTCTCAGAGGCCTTTTCCAGCCCAAATCACTGTGTGATCCCACAATTCTGTGTAGCTGTCTCTGAAGTGTGTATGTTTTTAGCTATAACAAATTGCAGCACTTGCAGCAAGGGCCATGTTACAGAGTGATCAGACTCACTAAACTCAAAAACCCTGCAGGCCAGACCCTTCCTGCCAGTAATAATCTTCACCTGATGGACTCGAGCTGTACATGGATTTTATCTGTGTTGCAATTGCATCTCCAGGTAGTCTTTGTATTCCACATTCTGCTGTTAATGTAGATGACAACAATTTTCTCATGCAACCAGCTGGGATAAACATGTCCAAGGAAATTGAGAGACTTGAGCAAGGCCAGCCAGTAAACCTTGACAGCAAGATCACAGTATCTTTAGGTTGCTGTTTTCCAGTACTGGGTTCTGAAAACCAGACCATTGTGGTGTCCTGGCCCGTGATTTTTCTCCAGTCTGAGTAATGAAGGCTGTGCTGGCAGTGCTGGGCAGGCAAGAGCCTCTGAGGACAGGAGTCATCTAGTGAAAGCTGGAGCTTGATTTTAGTTAAGCCTCACAGTTTCCCAGGTGGATGCAGTGTTCATGTCCCCGAGATCATTGCCAGCTCCATCCATCCCGAAATGCAACTCAGCCTGGTACAGTCTCAGATAAAGCAAGATGAGTGTTTACTGGTTTTATTCATGTCAGCTTTCTTTGTTTAGATTTGCTGTGTAGAGCAATAATAGGGCTCATAATGAACATTGTTGCAATGATTTCCCTGAGTGCCTTGAGCACTCCCCGTGGTGAGCAGAGGGTTGGCCCTACTGTCTGTGTTGCAGTGAAATCACCAGGGTTGTTTCAGTGACCTTTGGGGCAGGAAACTGAAATCTGAGAAACTGGGCACTTAAAAAGAGCACAAGGGAAGGCAGCTGAAATAAAAATGAGCAGCTGAGAGGAATCTGTGCCAGGAGGGTTTGGGTAGCTAACAAAAGGAAATAAGCTCCGAGGATCAGCTGGATCTGTGGACAGTGTTCATGCCTTGTCAGGGTGTTTGTGCTGGAGCTCAGACCTTCCAGCCTCTTCTCGTTCCTAAATCTCCAATGCAAGAGCTTCATTTTCTGCTCTCTGCACACGTGGAACTTGAGTCCCTGTGCAAAGGTCTCTGTGGTGCTGTGAGAACAAAAATAGCAGAGCTGTTCTGCTGTACACTCCATTCTGCTGCCATGGAGGAGCCACTGCAAACACCTGTTCCCTTACGAGGCTGCAGAGCTCCTGCACTTTCTGCTTATAAATAGGGTTTTTCTTTTAGCACCATTTCGTTTCCTGTGAGGTGTCTCAATGGCACCAGAATGGCATAGAAATTTATAGGAACAATGTACAGCCTCTCCAAGGAAAGATAGATGTGGATATGTTGTATTTGTTAATATGTTCTAATTGATTTGAAATAAAGATAATTTCAAAATAATTGCTCCTGTGAAGCATCCCTGGGAAGGACATTTAAAACCAAAACCAGGAAAAGAGCTATTCACACATTTCTGCTCTAAGATTGGCCACGACAACTGCGCGTTCCAAACATGAAACTACAACAAAACTTACAAAGGTTAATCAAAGAAATTTGTACAGCTCAGTTTTTTGTAAACATCACATCTGAACAATTTACTTTCTTTCAAACATAGCTCGTGACGTTTTAGTGTTGCTTGTGGAGGTGTTTATTCAAACTGGCCTCACAAACAGCACAGTTTCTCAACCTTCTCTGTTTGCAAACAGGCTCTGCAATTATTATTCCTTTTTGTCTTTCCCCCCTCCTTGTCTCTGTTCTTGTGCAGCTGTTTCCCACAGCCCAGGATGGGAATGCTCCAGAATTCCTCTGCTGCCAGCAGGAGTGGAGCTGCTGGGGTGGCAGGGCCGGCTGGCTGGGCCAGCTCTGAAGCTGCACCTCCCAGGGGCTGCCCTGAGTGTCCTCCCTCACAAGTGGAGCTTCACCCACACCAAGGTGTGCAAAGAGTGAGTGAAGATACGGTGTGGCAGCGGGATGTGGGGGTCAGTGCCAGGCTGGTGCCTTTCTGCAAATGTTTGGTCAAATGTCACAGAGCACATGGTCACAGCAGTTCCAACTCTGCTGAATAGATCCTTGGATTCATGTGTGAATTTGTGCAAGTGGAAGGATGAGCTGGTAGTGCCAGGAGCTGTTGGGGCACTGAGGTTGTTACAGTGGGATGAGCACACAGGAGGTTTTATAGATGTGTGTTCTATTAACACAACTGCTTGCCTGAAAGCCTCCAGAAAAAAACTGCAAACTCACACCCAGAACAGGTGCCAAAGTCAATGAACACACTTTAAATTTATCTATATATTAATAGGTGTGTATATTTACATCTCACTTTGCATTCCTAAAGGCCATACCCAGATGCTCCAATGCCATCCCTGTGTCAGTATTCATTGTGAGCTGAGATCAATCCTGACCTCCCCAAGCTGGGGACCCCCAGCACTCCTTGGGATCCTCACAGCACACTTGGGATTCAGCTATTAAAGTTTCTTTTCTCCACAAAATCAGTAACAAGCTGCCAAATTGCCACTTCCCACCAGTTTTAACTGTTACCTTCACCCATTCAACATACGAAGGCAGGTGTTTGTGTGGGAATAGACAGGAGATGTTTAGGCAAGCTGAGTAGGTGTTTCCATTGTTTTAGCCCAGTGGACAGCACGGACTGTTTTGCTCTGTGCCATTGTTGCATGACATTCCTCTTGGCACAGGGTTTATTTTTAGCCAGAGACTATCACAAGTATTTTTCAGCAGGACTGTCACTGCCCCTGAACGAGGAATCATATTACTGCAAGAACTTTGCTGAAACAAAGAAGATATATTGGACAAATGGGAAATTATAAATCTAGACCAACCCAGACTTGCACGGGTAACTAATGTCACTTTTTTACAGGCAATGTGCCCCCATCCCTCGGCAAGGAGCAAATGGTATTTCAGGAGAGAACTCACTGCTGCTTTACTCCTGAGTTCGAGGCTCAGGTATTGTTCCTGACTTGACTCAGACACAGGCTGTGAAAGAAGGCAAAAAGCTACTAAACTAAATTTCTTTGGGGAATCGTGTAAGATCATATTAACTTAGATTATCGTGTTGATTTAACTTGTACTTCATTAGAAAAAGCTTTACACTTCCAACTGTTTTCTGCTATGTGTTTATTTGGGAAATAAGAGCTAACAAGTGCAACCTGAGCTTAAGTGTTCTCTTAATATTATTGAATGTTGAAATCTTTCTGGTAGGAATACTTAGTTATGAGCTGTTTCTGAAATCCATGTGTATATGTGTCTGCATTGGCTGCAGCAAGAACAGTTTGATGGCTGTAATATTTTAGATTTAATAGAAGTATATATGAAACTATACAACAGGATGTTTAAAAATCAAGCAGTTTTGAGTTTCTGGGTTTGTGTGGTTTGAAGTGTTTTACCAATCAGGAGTTTTTGTTGTAGATGAATGGAAGAAGAAAGTCAGTGAATCCTATGCCACAATCACAGAGAGGTTGGAGGATGACCTGCAAATCAAGGAAAAGGAGCTGGCAGAGTTGAAGCATGTTTTTAGGTAAAATATTCTGGGAACCTGTTTATTAATGTCTTTCAAATAAGTATTTGCTATCAAACAGTGTTTTCAGTTTCAGATGTTTCTTATGGACAGAGTTTCTCGTGTATGGAATGCATGCTCCTATGTCTATTTTTGGGAATACATCATCACAGGGCTGGGCAGAGCCCACAGCAGAGTACCAAAATTAGTGACTGCTGATTATTAATGCCAGTATTTTATAAGAAACACCTCTATGCTTTTGTAAAGGAATTAGCTTTAGTGGGATGTCTGGTTTTGTTGTGCACTTTTCAGTTTTGCTGATGTGTTTCTGCAGCCAGGAATATTGCTGAAGTTTTACACTGTAAATAAATACAAAAGCAGTGGATTCAAATTCAGGATTGGAATTATTTTCTCAAGATAGCACATGCTCACATTCAGGTTCACCTAACCAAGCAAGACTCTGGCGTGTTCATTATCCTCAAAGCTCCACTGCAGTAAACTCTGGGTTACAGACTGGGAATAAGTTGAGAAAATGATCAGACAAATAATTTCAGACATCCAAACTACCTGAAAAAACAGAGCATTCTAATCAGAAACTGGTCAAAAGCTCAAAAAAGCCAACTTGGCAATACAAATTATTCCTCATGCTCAGTTTCAGCTATCACAGTTTGAGCCACGGGGCTTTCTCTGCAGTGAATGGGCCACTTTGGCTGTGCTCCAGTTCAGTACTTGCCTCATTTTAACCCTGTTTAGTAGTGAAAGTGATCATTTTAACAAACTGGAGCCAGATCACTCTTTATCTTAAATAAACAAGATGAGGGAGTATATGGTGAAAGTGCTGAATTCCTGAATTTGGCATAAGAATAAATTAAAACTCCTTTCAAGGTTAGCAGAGCTTGGTAACTCAGCTCAGTCAGGCCCAGGTAAGTCTCAGTGTCAGCCAAACTCTTCTTAGCCACGGAGCCTGGCTCCTCTCACCAAAGGAGTAGGAATTAGTGATTCTGGTGACATTACAGTGGAAAAGCTTTTCTTTTTAAGTCAGCCTTGAGAACCTTGAGAAATCAGCCAGTGATTTCACTTCCCAAAGCTGCCCTCACCTGTGCAGATTGAGTTCACTCTGATCTTGTAAGTATCTAAAATCCAAATATGGCTTCTTGTCTATAGGAAAAACTCTTCTACAGCAGCAGTGATTGGTTTTGGAAAACTTCTCATTAATCTTTCAAAAATTCAGGACTGAGAAAATGAATGGTTGTTGGGAGCTGAGCAAGGAAGTTAAACAAGTAGCTGGTAAAGTCCCTGCTCTGAAGGTGTATAAAAGGACAAACCCTGGCAGAAAAACAAGCTGTCAGCTTCCCATTTATACTTGGGGGATGCATGTGCTGGTCAGAGGGAATTGTCCAGTGCCACAGAAATAAAACAACAGTTCAGTGAAGAGTCAACACATCAGTAACACGGCACTGGCACTCGTGGGGTAAAAGGTGTCCCTGTTCTGTGCTGTGTCTCACAGCTGTTTGTGCAATGCTTCAGTAGGGCCACCCTAATAATAAACTCACAGAATTTCTTTTCCCCAGAACATGCAACAAAGTCTAAAGGAAGGACTTAGGAGGACACCTGGATGAAGCTGGGCCCTCATCACAGTGATTCCAGCTAGTTCTTATTTTCAATACAGGCCTTTTAATTGGAGCTTTTAATATATAAAACTTTCCTTGCAATATTTTCCCACAAACCCATGAAAATTTTACAGTTGATGAGAACTCTAATTATTAAAATCGAATATCATTAAGAAAACAAACTGAAACAACTGTAAACTTGGTATAAATTCAGCCTTGTGTCTCAAAAAATTATTCTGAGATTTTTTTTAAATGTTTCCCAAATGCAAGAAGCTGTGCTGAAGGATGAGAGAAGTAACCATCTGTAAAATCCCTTTTTCAGCTCCGATGAAGCCTTCTGCAAAGTCAATTTAAATTACCGCACGGAGAACGGGCTCTCACTGCTCCACCTGTGCTGTGGATGTGGGGGTAGGTATCTGAGACAGGATGCTTAAACACTTTATTTGGGTGATTACTGATTTGTTACGGCTGATGGCTGGCAGGAGCACTGTATTTTCTGGGAATTTCTCAGCTGGAGGATTCACAGGATATATTTTATGACTTGCCTCAAGTGAGCAGTCAAGCCACCTGATTCTCTGCTTCAAAATCACACAGGAGCTTCTTACCTCCTCCACACTTTCTTTCCTGGAACTGACTTTGTTTTCCACTTTTCTCTCCAAAGGCAACAAATCACACATCAGAACTCTGATGCTGAAAGGGCTGCGCCCATCTCGGCTAACAAGAAACGGATTTACAGCTCTGCACTTGGCAGCTTATAAGGTAAATTGTTTGGAATCAAACTGATGACAGGAAATCAGAACTGAGCAGCTGATTTGTGTGAACTGTCTGAGTTCAGTAGTTGTTACTTCTGGTGAAAATATAAATTACACGTTTATGGTGCATAGGGAAGAGCCCAGGAACAGGAATCAGCAGGTGCTTTTGCAATGTCATCCATGGGATAGGACACGACTTTGGAGTTACTGATTGTCCAGTGCCCCCATAATAACAGGACAGAGGCATTTTTAAGATACAGGTTTTAGTATAGCAGGAGACATGTCTGGTGCTGGGACAAACCTTCTCCCCCTCCTGTGCACCCTGAGCCCCTGGGCCACGGCTGGTCCCTCTCTGCCAAGGCCAGCAGTGCCACAGCCAGGGAGGCTGAGGTTGGTCTGTTCAGCTGAGAGAGCTGCCCAGTTCAGCTGAGAGAGCTGTGTCCCTTTGGGAGGCTGAGGTTGGTCCTGCCCAGTTCAGGTGAGAGTTGTGTCCCTTTGGGAGGCAGAGGTTGGTCCTGCCCAGTTCAGGTGAG
>JAJPCS010000248.1:468938-530787 GCA_021164005.1 Willisornis vidua nigrigula
GTTCAGGTGAGAGCTGTGTCCCTTTGGGAGGCAGAGGTTGGTCCTGCTCAGTTCAGGTGAGAGCTGTGTCCTTCTGGGAGGCTGAGGTTGGTCCTGCTCAGTTCAGGTGAGAGATGTGTCCCTTTGGGAGGCCAGGGCTGGTCCTGCCCAGTTCAGGTGAGAGCTGTGTCCTTTTGGGAGGCTGAGGTTGGTCCTGCTCAGTTCAGGTGAGAGCTGTGTCCTTTTGGGAGGCCAGGGCTGGTCCTGCCCAGTTCAGCTCTGAGGGCTGTGTCCCAGGAGGGCTGTGGGCTTTGTCTTTCAGGACAATGTGGAGCTGCTGACGGCGCTGCTGCACGGAGGGGCCGACATCCAGCAGGTCGGGTACGGGGCACTCACCGCCCTGCACGTCGCCACCATCGCCGGCCACCACAAGGTACGTCTCTCTTTGCTGCACAGGACTTATGTAGGGGAGTGCTAATATTAGCAGGTCATTCTATTTTCCACTGATGCCTTTCAAAACAACACTCAGGACAGTTTAAGTACAGATGGATTTTATTTAACTTTTTTCTGCAGTTTGGGAAAACCACATCTGTGTATGTATTGTCTGCTATTGATCCCATGTCCTGAGCCCCTGCTGAGGTTATGGAGACATAAAGGTGCTCAGAACCTGACAAGGATAAGCTCATTAACTTCATAAGAGGTAAACTATGAGTAGTTTTGAAAAGTCCATTATTTCTTCCTTGGGAATGATCATATCTGTGTCAGAAGCATCTCTGTGAAAATGAAGTGGGACTCTGTATAACTCGTTTGGTTCATCTGCTGCTCTGGGGACTGAGGATTGTAGTCCAAGTGCAAGCTCTTCCTTTCCTTCTTTTTATAGCTGTGAAATTTTCAGTCAGATTAGAAGCTCCTCTGCTAGATTAAACAGCTTGTTTTGTTCACAATTTCATTAATATTCATGGAATATGGAATAATTTTTTCAATGCCCCCCTAATAACTAGAATAAGTTTAAGAGAGGAAATCCATTTTTGGTTGTCTTCCTCATTCAAATAAGGTAAATAATTATTTATACCATTAAATAAATAGCAGAGATATGCACCCCAATCTATGCAACATAGGTTTTTACTACAGGAGAGGACTGAATAGATTTTAGGAGAAGGAGAAAACTGAGGAAAAAATCTTGGTTTTCTCCCATTTCCCTGAAGAGTCAGTCTATAGCTGCTGCTCCATCACCAGACCTGAAAGCACTGAAGTGATCAGTTCTCTGGGATGAGGCCATCAGTGTCAGTGGGATGCTGCATCTTGTTTGAGCCAGTGTGGTATATAAATATTTCATGTTCTCTATGACTTAGGACTGTATTTTACTTCACCAAAAATATGCTGTTACTGATTTGACTTGTTAATGAAAATTGCAGTTCTCAATGGGAAGAATTAAAATTTAATGGAAAATAAAACAAAAAATCATGAAATGCTAATGAAAAATTATAAAAGAAACTTATTACCATATTAAAAACCTCCACAAATAAGTTCTATATGTCTCATTAAATCTGTTGTTTTGAAAACATTAAATGTTTCAAGCCCAGAGAGGTAACTGCTAAATAAATAATGCATGTGCCTCATCCACATTCGTGTGTTGTCCGATGTGAGCACCTTGGAAAGCCAAGGTCACTGCTTATTTCATGGTGTAAATTAGGTTGTCCCTCTGAGACTCCAACACCTGCAGATGCAGGAGCTGGACTGGGGGTCACAGGCAGGATGAACCTGTGCACCTCAGTGGGTGCCTGTGCACAGCTGAGGGCCTGGGCTGAGTCTGGGTGTGCCAAGGACCTGCGGGGGACAAGGGAGCGAGTCCCTTCTCGGGGATTCTGTGGGTATTCCAGTGTATGTCTGTGCACTGTGCAATGGCCTGAACTCCTGAAATTGTCTGCTCATTTAAATTTCACCTGCTAAAAAGTCAGTAATCACTGTTCTTGTTTTCTTAGAGGAGTTTTTATCCCTCGCCCCTGTCCAAAACAAGGTCCTTATGTCTGCCTCATGCTGTAACATGTTGGCTCCTTCTGACCTTCAGAGTGACTTAATTAGTTGTCTTTGAAGTGAACGTCATTGACTTGAGCCTTCAGAAAGACTCTGAATAAACCTTTCTTTAAGAAAAATTGCAAAGTAAGAGTATTGCACAAAGTGTTCAAAGTATCCTATTGAATTAAAACTTGGTAGTGGCAGAGGAAGGGGAGCGTTTGCTCCCCTGGTTCTCTGGGCTGTGCTGTGAAGAATCCAGCCAGGACACTGCCGGCTGCCTTTCTTACCAGCCCATCCAGCTGCTCTCTGGGTTATGAGCTGCACCTTCCCTCACGGTCTGTCTCCTGAGGAGAATTTTTTTTTCAGTTCTGCTGTAAGAATTCAAAGCTCTTTTTGCATCAGAAATTTCCCCCTTTGTTTCTGAAGTATTTCTACCCTTGAACATGCCTCCAGCACCCCCGTACTTGTGATGCCTATGACAGCTTTCAGTGCTTTCTAGGACTCCTTTTTCCTTTCCTAGAAAGAAATCTTGTCTGAGAGACTATCAAGCTTGTCTCTGTTCCCCTCTCATCCTTTACACTTGAGTGGAGTTTGGTTAATGCAGCGCACACAGTTCCCTTCCTCAGGAGATCACAAAGCGCGACTGCCATGGCTACAGCCTGGGAAATGTGTCAGAATTCATCTGGTTTTATGTTCATCATCAGAGGTGGATCCACATCACTCAACACCGTTTTTTCATCTTGAAAATCCATCTTGAAGCTTGTAGATGAATCTAAATTTTGAATTCCAGCTTCCAGAGAGATTAAGGAGAACATCCCTGAGTGTGTTGCAGTCTCACAGTTCCCACCTAAATTAAAACCAAGCTCATCCAAAGAAGTTTCAGCCATATTCCTGTAAAAGCTACCTGTCCAAATACCTCTTTTCAGAACCAACAGCTGCAACATCTGTTTTATGATGTTAGTTTGCTGAAAAATGCCTAAAAACTTGAAAGCCACTAAACCATTCAATCCCAGGCTAACTGGCTCTGTGTTCCCACCTCTGGCCCTCCAAGCTACCAGGATATTAAAAACTGACTGACTGTCTGTGGCAAGCCCAGCAGAGGAAGTCAGTTCTGTTAACAGCCACTTGTGTTAACCAAATAACTGAGTGTGCTGTTGATTTACTACCTGAAGGCATTCACACTCATCCCCTGAGTGCCTGTTGCTGAGCTGTCCTTCAGCTGAGGGAAAGGCCAACAGCTCCCCAAAGATCTCAGGGGATCTTTCATAAAATTTTTACTATGCAGGCAGACTCTTCTTTGAGATCCACAGCAAAAGGATCCATAACGAAACGATGCCAATGCATGTGAGATTTAGCAAGGGAAATTCTGACTGCACATAAAATGGGCAAGGGAATCACACTGGGAATGGTGCAACACTGAGAGCATTCCAGGGAGGATGCAGAACCGTCATCCTTGGGAATAATCAGACCTGGCCCTCCAGGGGAGGTTACAGCTGGTTCCATAAAGAGGTGGTTAAAACTAATGGGAAATGGACATACTCAAATATGGTGGGGAGCAAACCTTATGCAGAAAAAGTATTTCAGCAGTAACATGGAAAAAAATATTTAAATAGTGTAAAGGAACACTCCCTGTACACTGATGTTGCTTGGGAACAGTTTGTGTTCTCTGAGCACTTGCAAGTTACATGGATTGAAATGTCTGGCCCTGTTGTTGCACATGTGACGTGGTTTGAGGTCTCAGCCTTGAGAGCAGGTGACAGACCTGTGTGTCACCCCAGCTGGCACTGGTGGGCATCCTCAGGGGGGTCTCAGTGGACAGGGACAGAGAGAGTGGCACAGAGCTGGCCACTTCCCCACCCTTGTCAGCCCTTCCTGTCTCTGCAGAGGCGCATCCCAGTTCCTCACTGTACTGTGGGTGACTCACGGTCCAGTATTTTTCAGCATCATTAGACTCAAAAATTTGCATTATTCAAAATGCTGAGATAATCCCTGGCATAAGAGCTTTGTGTGCCCAAAGGCTCCCTCGTGCTTCATTAAAATGAGCAGCCCTTTGGCTTCAGTGAAGAGCCCAAATTGGTTTCATTCAGGCTTCTATTTTGGCAGCTATGCAGCAAGGCAATGCTTGAGAGTTCATAGATGTCCAGGAAAAATAGACCTCCTGAAGGGCCAAAAATAGGGAAACTTGAAGGAAAACACTGAGGCTCATTTATTGAAGTCCAAGAACTATTATTTTCTAAAATACGAGAAAATCTTTACACACTGAGGGGATTATGTTTGAGGATTTACTTTCACACATTTAAATTTAAAAGAATGTTTCATTTTGTGAGACATTTTCACATCTTAAAACTCGGATATATTTACAGCTCTTTGTTCATAATGGCTAAAAGAAAATTAAAAGTTGTTTTGAGAAAACCCAGTAATTTCTGTGCCTCTTACTTCATAAATCAGTGTTTTTACTGGCACACCGATTTTCAGGCTTATTTATAAAGCATCAGTGACATTCAGTGTTCAGTTGAAGTACTGTGAGTTAATCACTTCTGTGTGCTCTGTGTAGCTCTGCACCTTTATATGTGCTTGTTTGGGGCTTTTTGACTCTTTTTAAACTGGTGACATGAAATTTCAAAGTCCTCTTTTGCCACTGAGCACAGACACACACACACGTGTGTGTACACACGGTGGTGCTAACTGGAGTCTCCTGTTGCTTTCCTGGCAGGCTGTGGATGTTCTCCTGCAGCACGGGGCCTTTGTGAACGTGCAGGACGCCGTGTTCTTCACCCCCCTGCACATCGCTGCCTACTACGGCCACGAGCAGGTACCGGGGGGAGCTCACCCCCCTGGGCAGGGCACACAGAGGCACCCGCGGGTTTGGGGTCAGCCGTTCCTGCTTTACGTTCCAGAGGGCTCTCCTGTGCACAGGCTTACACTGAAGTTACACTCTGTAGCACATCTCTGGTTGCATTACGAGTCTGGAAAGCAAAAGGAAATTTCTACACTTCCATCCTCTGTACTAGATCCCAGGGAAAACTGGGGTTTGCCCTGCAGACTTCTTGAAACAAAGGCTTCTCTAGCGAGCTTTGATGTGCAGACTTGGCCCCACAGGCACTTTCCATCTGCTGCTCATTCACCACAGGCACCAGAGGTTGCCTAAGGAATGTGAGCAGCTTTCTGAACCTCTCCAAGGAAGTGAACATCACTTCCCTGAAACAGTTAGTTGGCAATTCTGTCAGTTTTCCTTGGAATTCACAAACTTTTCAATTAATGGAAAATATGAGCTTTCAGAGAACAGGATTTCCCCTGAGGTGCTGTGCACACATCAGTGCAGCTGAGCTTGCTCCATCCACACAGATCACAGACTTACTGAAACGTGGCTTGGAGTTCTGACCAAAGCTGGCACTGACCCCCTCAAGTCTCTTTCTTCTGTGTATTTGGACAGTACAATTGAGACATGGCTAATGCACAGCCCTGAACAGCTCTGTTACATGAACTGTGGTGATGGGTCTGTTTGGCTTATGCAAGTCATTCCCTGTGCCTTGCTTTGGCTAAAAGCCTTTTGTTCTGGGGTGGTTTAAAGTTTCAAAGGATGACCTATAGACAGAGTGTCTGTTCCATTCCTGTGAGGTGTCACTTTGACTGCATTGAGGAGTTGTCTAGGAAAAGCTTTTGGAAGCAGAAGGTCCAGATGCACCAATGAGTGGAATGCTCTGCCCTGTGCTGGGTGAGCCAGGGATGGTGTGAGTGAGCAGGGGTGTCCCTGAGGTGCTGCTTTCGTGTCTGTGCACCTTGTCATGCAGAAGAAACTCCTGTGGGCTGAGGTTAGTTTGGTCTTTTGCCACAAGCCACTGCAGAACAGTCACAGTCCTGTGAGATGGTCCTAAAAGCTCACATGGGATAAGAGGTTGCTCAGGCAGGAGCCACAGCTCTGGGTTTTGGGGACTTTGAGAGCATTTCCTTTTTTGTGCTGACTGGTCATTCAAACAAACCTGTCTGGTGTCGATTCACCATAGAGAACATTTTAGAGAATGAATGAGCATTTGCTTTTGACAATTTTAATATTTTTATAGACATGTAACTTGAAAATTAATTTTCTGTTGAATCTCCTCTCCCTGTTTTAACTTAACAGAGATGCCCACATGCAGTATTACCCAATGCAATACTGTATCTGTTTTTCTCAAAGTTTTATTTTAATATGATATTTTAATTAACCTTAATCAAATATTTAGGTAACCCACCTCTTACTGAAGTTTGGAGCTGATGTGAATGCAAGTGGTGAAGTTGGGGACAGACCTCTCCACCTGGCTGCTGCCAAAGGCTTTCTCAACATCACAAAGCTCTTGATGGAAGAGGGAAGTAAAGCTGATGGTAAGAAAAGATATTTAAAAATCAGCTCTAACACTGTATTTTGTAGACAGAGTCTCAGTTTCCTACCACATACTCTGTGTGTGTGTGTGTATCATCTTTGGGCAACTGAAACCAAAAAAGAGCAGTTGGAGAGTTTGTCTTATTTAATTATGCTGTCTTGTCATCTCACATGTACTCTGTTTGCAGTAATAAGTTAGAGTTAAAAAACAGGTGAAAAAAATATTAAGATTGTTATACAGAGATGGCTCATCTTCAGACAATCATCCAGGCAAGGAGGAACATGTGGCCATGTGGTGGGGATCTGCAGTCAAAGGGACTTCAGTGCACAGGGAACTCGTGAGTGAGGTACAGGTGAAGAGGTTTAAGTCAAAATTATACAGCAAGTAATTTAAAATAATTCATATGGAAGTTGAAATTCCACAGAAAATGGAATCTTCTTAGCACATGCTTTGTTGTGCTGCACAAGCTTCAGGCCTTTCACTGGGGGCCATTTGGTAGCAGAGAAGGTGCCTCTGGAGACGTGCTGGGCTGGACAGACACAAAAGTCTTTCAGCACACTTTGGGAGGTCTGTGAGAGTCAGGAGGCTGCATGTTCTTTATCCAGGTGGCCTCACAGTGATGTCAGTCAGGGTGTGACATTACACCTCACTGCTGTATATTTTGCACGTGTTGCAGTTCAAAATATTTTCACTGGTGACTGATGTCAGTGTGCCCCTGAGGGTTCTGCTGACTTCTCACTCTTGCTCTGTTCCCTCCCCTTTTGCTGTTTCAGTACCACTGAAGGCACAAAACGTGTCACACTCCAGTCTTACTCTTCCATTGCTGTGATGCACATCAAATGCAGTGGTGACACATCCCACAAAGCCATATAAATGCTAAAACTTAAAAGTCACATTTCATGCCTATTGTGTTTATTATTGCAGAGATTCTAATCTGTACCTGAAGGAATCCTACAAGAAAGATGGAGAGAGACTATTTACAAGGGTCTGGAGTGACAGGACAAGGGGCTTCAACTTGACATAGAGTAGGTTTAGATTAGATATTAGGAAAAAATTCTTTCCTGTGAAGATGGTGAGGCCCTTCCTGGCACAGGTTGCCCAGAGCAGCTGTGGCTGTCCCCTCCCTGGAAGTGTCCAAGGCCAGGTTGGATGAAGCTCTGAGCAACCTGGGCTGGTGGGAGGTATTTGTGCCCATGGCATGGAGTTGGAATTGGCCAATCTTTATGGTCCCTTCCAACTCAGGCCATTCTATGATTCTATGAAATACTGAGCAATAGTAAAAATATTTGAAAATTAATTTCTTATCCTCAGAGGCAGAAATGTTTTTTGGAAAGGAACTGTACATTACTTGGAAAAGTACTCCTCTATATTACATCAATTTCCCATGTTCTCTGTGAGTCCTGCCTGCAGTCACATGTCCTGCTCATGCAGCAAAAAAGCATAAGGGAAGCAGCACAGTCAGGTCTGTACGAGCTGTCAGTAGTGAGTTCTGGGAGCTGCAGCCTTGATGTGTGTGCATTGAGCTGATATAATTATAATAAAGGGGAGAAAGAAGAGACGTTCACTCACCATAACAAAGCAGTGGGAGATCCACTTTCCATCAGAGAGCTTATTCCAGAAAGACAGAATCTGGGGCACCATTTCAGGTCCTTTTCTTTGAAATCAGAATCTTCAGCTCAGGAAAAAGAACAGGGAGTCTGGAAGCATGAAGTCTTTTGCTCTCAAAGAGCACACTTTGAAACTTGCTATAAATGCAGCAGCAGAGGAACAGGTCTTCAATGCCCAGGAATGAAAGGAACTGGGGAAAGAACCTGAATAAATTTGGCAGTGTTCAGTGCAGACCAGTAATTGAGGTCACAAACCTGAACTATTTTTTTTAACACAGCCTGACTCGTTAGCTCTGAGGCCACAGCAACTGAAGACAAGCAGTGACCACCAAATCAGGCTGAAAAGGTCAGAATGCAGCTGAAATAAAGAACATTTTCAGCCTAACAGTGGCCAAAGTTCTTCAGATCAACTACAAATTATGAGACAAACATATAAAAGTGCTGCCTATGTGTGTCATGGCAAATGTCCAAAATTCCTGTAACTTTAATTAATCTTGTGGCCCACAAACTTCATTAACCAATCCCACTAACCTTCCAAGCAGTCTTGTATGTAAGAAGTAAAGAAAAGTAAACTCTTTCTCTTCTCACAGAAATGGTGCACAAAGTAGCCTGGGTTTGTCATTTCTATAAGTTACAAAATCGACCAGTTATGGTTGTTCTGTCTTTAAACATAGGAAGAACTACACTGAGAATCACAAAAATAGATGCTGTCTTTCAAACCAACTAAAGACCTTTTTTGGATAATGAAAACAGTATTTGATGGTGTCTGTACCAATGGAGAAACTGTCTAGAGCCTGTCCAATCTCTGCTTTGCTCCCTGCAGGACAGATGAAGAAAGAGCCATGTAAGGTACCTCCATACCCATTTCTGGGGCTGGAATCCAACTGCCCATTCCATGAACAGACCAAAGGCTCCCTGGCAGGGATGAGGTCCAGGACAGCTGGCACTCACCCAAGTTCCACCTGCAGATCAAGGATCCTCCAGGGGCACTCCATGCAACCACACCGAGAATAGTTTGCTGCTGCTCCTGGTAGATTCCAGTGGTTCTGTGCTGCCTGGAGGTTCCCAGTCATGTTGATGTTATTTTCCTTTTGCTTCACAGTTGCTCTTTCTAAGGGTCATTTATAACTCATGATCCATTCATGGAAAGCTTCATCAAAACATTCAATAAATTTGCTGCTGGAAGGAAGCAATTACACCCCAAACAACAGGTCCATAAATATTTTAGCAGGAGGTTTCAGGATGTAGAGGCACAACACATAAAGCTTTACTAAATGTACTGTGTTAAGTGTAAAATCCTTTCTGTGGTCTCTTTCTGGGTCAACTGGCAGTGAATGCTCAGGACAATGAGGATCACGTTCCTCTGCACTTCTGCTCTCGATTTGGGCACCATGAAATTGTGAAGTTCTTACTGCAGAGCAGCTTCGAAGTGCAGCCCCATGTAGTGAATATCTACGGAGACACCCCCCTACACCTGTGAGTGCCCTGGAGCAGCTTTGAGGTGGATTTGGGGCTCGTGGGAAGGCTGGTGTGGCTCACAACTCTGTACTGGCTTTCTCTTCAGTGCCTGTTACAATGGGAAGTTCGAAGTTGTCAAGGAAATAATTCAGCTCTCAGGAACAGAAAGTCTCACTAAAGAAAATATATTCAGTGAAACAGCTTTTCACAGGTGAGGTGTTCAAATGCCATTATCAATAAAGCTCCACTTGCACACACCTCCAACATAGCACACAAAATTCCTGATACCTCACCAGCTGCCAGGTCGGGGGCAGAGCAGAGAGCGCAGCAGGGAGGGTGAGTTTGTATCGTGAGATACAGGAGAGGGAATGGAGTAAGAGGCAGAACCAGTAAATGAGGAGAGAGCAAGTGAGAGTGAGACAGGTAGGGAAGGCACCAGGTTTGCCAACACCTGGATGGACAGTTGTTCCTCTCCTTGTCTAGTCTGGGAGCTGAGCCCCCCTGCTGTTCCAGCAGGATGTCTGCTGGAGCCAAGGACTCTGAATGAGAAACCAGGAGGCAGAACACGACTGGGTCAGGATGCTGCAAGTTTGTTAAGGACTATTTAAGAGGCACTTTGCAACACAGACTGTTTGCACAGCTGTGCAACATCCATTTATTCAGCAATAATTAGAATGTTTCTGGAACAATTAAAGTGAACATGCTTTGGTGGATTAATTGTGCATTTGCACATTTCTGAAGATCCTTTATTACTGCATTTTTGTCTCTGTGTAATTCTTTGTAAATTTTTGGCTACCCAAAGTACTTCTTGTATGGACTATAGCATTGATCACTCCCTTTACTTCTGCAGTGCTTGCACCTATGGAAAGAACATAGAACTTGTCAAGTTTCTTCTTGACCAGAACGTTGTAAGCATCAACCACCAGGGAAGAGATGGGCACACAGGTAACGTCTGTTCTGATGGTGTGTGAGGGCATACACCAGCACTGAAATGCCAGTGCCATACACCATCAGAATATCCAGCATAATTGCATTACCAGCACTCAAGTACCTTTCAGACAGAGTACAACTTTTTTGAAATACTTTGACAGACAGGCACAAAAGTGATAAGACTTCAGTGAGGATGTGTTGGGTTTGTTAGCAAGTGTATGAGTAACAAAACCTGGTGTGAACTGTTCATCCCAGAGTGAGGCTTCTAAGTAGTGTTAGAAATTATTCTGCAAGGAGCTAGGCTTCTGGGATATTGTGTCTGAAGGGCTGCACACTCCCTGTGCCCATTAAAATGAGCTACCTTTGTTTTTACTTGCTTTTCCTCACATGCAGAGTCATTGAATGTGGTTTGTGGGTGACAGAGTAATTGCTGGCACGTCGTGCAGAGGCAATAGGTTGTTTCTTGTAGCCTTATTGTTTAATTTTCACCTCTTGCCTCAGGAATCTTTTTGACAACATGTTCCTTTATCAAGGCAGTCAGTCTGCACCCTGCAGTTGTTGGTGCAGTCCCAGTGCTGTTGGCACGTTGTGCTCCCCACACTGCTCTGCTGTTCCAGGGCTGCACAGCGCCTGCTACCATGGCCACATCCGCCTCGTGCAGTTCCTGCTGGACAACGGAGCTGACATGAACCTGGTAGCTTGTGATCCCAGCAGGTCCAGTGGAGAAAAGGATGAGCAGACCTGTTTGATGTGGGCTTATGAGAAAGGTATTTCAATTTTCTAGTTCCTGCTACAAAATCCGTAGGAGTCGTGCAGGAAGGAGCCGGCAGCATGGGAAGGGAACAACCTGCAGAATAACCCTCAGTGCCTGCAGACAGAGCTCCCACCACCTGCTCTCCAAGGCCTGGCACAAAGCATTATAAGACTCAGTCCTTCAATTTTTCTTAGATCTCTGCTAAATGTTGGGTTAATCCTGCACAAACTCCAGGAGAGGTGTGTTTCTGTGCTGCTGAAATAGTTCTCTGCAGCATTAAGTGACAAATTTGTCTGGGTTAGGATTCCAACACAAATTTTTTAGGCACTGGTTTTCCTTGCAAGATCCACTGAAGACTATTGTCAACTTCCATTGCAGGATTTCTGCAGCAAGTTTTTCCTTAGCTATATCTCACATTTTAGGAGTAGGTGGACTTATGAAAGTAACATGCTTGTTTTTACTGGCAGAAATTTCCCATATTTCTGCAGTTAAGAATCACAGTAGGTTTCAGGTTGGCACCACGATGTCTTTGTTTGCATATTTTACAGGCATGTTGCACAATTTTTTGAAAATCCCCTGATTTTGTATAGATCAATCAATTAAAAAGAAAGGCTATTGATTTATCTGCAAGTCCTTATATTTGCTCTTTCTTTCCTAGGTCACGATGCCATTGTGACCCTCCTGAAGCATTACAAGAGGCCTCAGGATGAATCCCCCTGCAATGAATACTCCCAGCCTGGAGGAGGTATGGGCTGAGGAACCACCTTATTCTCTAACCAAAGGCCTGATCCAGAGAACACTGAAGTCTCTGGAAATGTTCCACCCATATCAGGGAGCTTTGGGTCAGTTTAGTCTGGAAGAAATAAAATCAGTGTCATGCGATTCACCATTTTCCAGGTACCCTTAATTTATGTCAAAAGTTTTCCATTATTGTAAATTAGAGTTGTCAGCTCAGGTCACTCCTAGAAAGAGGAGCCCAAAGCTGTGAGCTGAAGATCAGTCCCTGTCAACCAGTGCTCACACCTTTCCACATCCTGAATGCCTTGCACAGCTGTTCTCTTTGTGCTGTTTAGTCCTGATCTTTCTTTGATTGTTGACATTTTTAATTTCTATACTCAGCCCCATTCATACCTTTAATATCTTTGGGTATCTAATTTCCCCTTGGGAAGAATTTATTACCCTTTTTGCTACAAAAGGACTCATTTGCATTGGTGACTAAATGACAAGAGCCAAGCAGAGGAATTAAACCAAACCTTTGGCCACGTGTTGGAGCACTGCCTCAGAGAGAATGAGGATGCTGGGGCTGGTCCAGATCATGTACTGCTCCAGGTGTGGAAACAGGAGGGACCTACAGCCTCCAGCAACATCAACCTGCTCCTGCATCCTTTGGCCTGCCCCAGGTTTTGGTGTTAGAGCTCAAGTGTATGTAAATCTTTAGTGGACTGAGGTTACGTGTGCATTGGAAACTATTCTGGCCAGCCATGAGCACACCCAGGGACATTCTGGAATGCTGATTGTTGGAAGGACAACAGAGCAATACAACGCCCTGATCTCCTGTGCCCCCCACTCTGAAGAAAATTAACTGTATCCCAGCCCAACCCAGCTAACATCTGATGTGTCTGTTTATTTGAATACTCAATCTTTATTTTTCATTCTTTCAGCCATCATTGCCTCATTAATTTATCAGCACAGAAACTTATGACGTTGTTGATCTCCATAAATATCACTCTGTCCTTTATTTCAGATGGTTCCTACGTGTCAGTGCCATCCCCTCTGGGGAAGATTAAAAGCATGACAAAAGGTATTTGCAATGGTGAGGTAAAGTTTGAACTTTTGTGGTCTTTTTACCCAACATATTTGTCAGCCTAAACATCCTGCAAAAGATTCATTATTGCTGGAATTTTCATTGTTCCTTGTTCCATTTTCCTGGGATAATTTTGGGAAACAGTATAATGACAATTCCTGTATTTACATTATTGTCATTTACTTTAAAGAATGTATTTATTTTTATTTCTTTGAGAAAGGGCTGATGTGAATTAGCACTAATGAAATACCCACTTACCCATGAATGCAAAAGTGTCATATTGAATCCCACCATTAAATGCCTGGATTATCTTTTCAAGAATAATTCTGTTCAAAAATATTGTGTCTTACTCTGAAACAAATACAGATAAATATTTGTATTTTGAAATATTTTCTTTTTTTAATTTTTTGTGGTGCTTTCAATTTACCTCTTTAAATGTTCACTCTGGGTATATTCAACTCCTTGCATCTTGTACATAGCAGCATTGAAATGTTCCATTTAGAAATATTCTGATAAACTTTATAGTAATAAACCAAAAAGATCGACATAATAGAGACATTTGACAGTTAAATTTAGTTTCAAAATTTAGATTCCACATCTCACTAGAACTCGGCTCTGGAGTAGCATCCCCAGCAGCAGCAATCAGCACTGGCTGCACAGAAAAAGGGATAATTCTCCATGTAAGGAATTTTGTGTACCACCTCATGGCAGGGCAGAGTTTGGGGTTGAGGGAAAGCGCCCATGGCTGGTGGTGCTGCAGCCAGGAGTGCCAAGGTGGCTGTGGCACTGCAAGGGTTTGTGTGTCCCTGGGGTTTGCTGTGCTGATGCAAGAATGGGAACAGGATTAGCAGAGATTAACAGGGGAAAATCAGCTGTCTCAGTGTGAGAGTTCTGAAGTTCAGGGCTTGTATGCTCTGGCTCCCCTGGCCCATGGTTTGCAAACAGAATGTGTTTCCTTGCAGAGAAGGCTGATGTGCTGCTGCTCCGAGCGGGTTTGCCATCGCACTTCCACCTCCAGCTCTCTGAAATAGAGTTCCACGAGATTATTGGCTCAGGTACCAGAAGGGAAGGTGCATCCTCTTTAAATGTGTGATGTCCATAACAAACGTCTCTGTGCTTATTCATTTTAAATAATTTTAGGTTCTTTTGGAAAAGTCTACAAGGGACGATGCAGAAATAAAATCGTTGCAATCAAACGGTATGTTTGTCAGGCCTTTCCATCCATTGGTCAGAGGCCTAGTTTGAGGCATTAAGAAAGCCCATATTTTATGGTATTTTGCAATACTTTTGCCTTTGTTTTGTCTCGTGTCAATGTTAAGCTATCGAGCCAACACCTACTGCTCCAAGTCTGACGTGGACATGTTCTGCCGGGAGGTGTCCATCCTGTGCAGGCTGAACCACCCCTGTGTGATCCAGTTCGTGGGCGCCTGCCTGGACGACCCCAGCCAGTTCGCCATCGTCACCCAGTACATCTCGGGGGGGTCGCTCTTCTCGCTGCTCCACGAGCAGAAGAGGTACCCCCATCCCCCTCGCCCTCTGCTCAGGCTTCCAGTACAGAATGTGGGAGAGGAGGGAATCTGTGCTGGTGCAAATATGCATTTCAGTATAAGGCAGCAGAGAAAGGAACACAGTAGGAAATGCTGAGCTTTGGTTCAGTTTATTTGGTGTATGAGAGAAATCGGTAAGTAATCACAAAATTGTTATTGTCATTATTTTACAATATAAAGATTTATATTTCATAGATTATATAACATTATTTTGGATGTAAAACAATTTTAAAGTTTCCATGATTTACACATAAGAATAATTTACAGACAATTTTTCACTGTGTATTAATTTTGAGTATTTTTTTTCCAACATACAGAACTCTTGATCTGCAGTCTAAATTAATCATTGCTGTAGATGTGGCCAAAGGCATGGAATACCTTCACAATCTCACACAGCCCATCATACACCGGGATTTGAACAGGTCAGTGTCTGTCTTCAACCTAAATATTCAGAGAACATGAAGGCTCAAAGACACAGGGACCTCCACAGACTCTTGTAACCATGTCATGTCTCATTAGTACTGAACTGGAAATAATCTCTGAGGTTTTATACAAACTCCTGTGAGTCACAATTGCCAAACTGTGATTGCCCTTGAAGGTGGCAGTTACTGAAAAACACCATTTTCCTGCATCTGTTTCTCTGGGGTTTCTGAATTTCCATTTGTGAACGCTCCATGTATTTCAGCCCAGCACCTGCTGTCAAAGGGTACTTTGTTGCTTTCCCCCCTCCCTTCATTTCCTTCCTTTGCAGTGTCTGGAAGTATCTCCCTGTAGCCACCAGTTTGTTGTTTCTTGATTTGCTTGGCTGGTTTGTTGCAGCTACAGCAGCTCTGACTGCTCCCCCTGAGAGCTGAGGCTGGCACTGGGCTGGGCATTCATCGCTCCCGTTGGTGGTGTCTGAGTGGGAGCACTTCAGTCTTTGCTGTCCACAGGGAGAAACCTGTTCTGCTGTTCTGGCTGTGAGAACAGTCTCGTGATGAGCATGTTTCAGCAACATGGGGTGAAATACCCAAACTGCACTGATTGCAAGACTGGAGATGAAAATGATCCTTTTGCTAAAGGCAAAAGATGCTCCTTGGCTTTGTCAACCCTTGAGAGCAACAGGCATGCTGGGATGGCATCCTGCACTTTCCTGAGTCTCCTTCTCCTCCCTGCACTGCTGCCCAGTTCCTGTTGGCCCCCAGCCCGTGGGCTCTGGGGAAGAGCCTTGTTTTGAGGCTGCAGCTCCTGCCTCAGCCGTGGTGCAAGCTGAGAGCCCCGTGCCTGACTCTGCAGCCCGTGGGACTGGCCTGGGCAGCCAAGGCTCAGACTGGGACAGCCCGTGGGACTGGCCTGGGGAGCCAAGGCTCAGACTGGGAGAGCCTGTGGGACTGGCCTGGGGAGCCAAGGCTCAGACTGGGGCAACCCGTGGGACTGCCCTGGGAAGCCAAGGCTCAGACTGGGAGAGCCAAGGCTCAGACTGGGGCAGCCTGTGGGACTGGCCTGGGGAGCCAAGGCTCAGACTGGGACAGCCAAGGCTCAGACTGGGGCAGCCAAGGCTTGGCTCAGCTCCATGGTTAAGACCTCATGGCTCAGCTCCAGGCCTCGGTGGCTCTTAGAAGAACAATTCTGCACTGAAGGATTTTATGTAACATTTTCCACAAAGGAAAACCCAAAGCAGTATCTTTCTAGAGAGCTGGAAATCTTGTAATTACCCCACAGACCTTTTACAGATTGTATTTGTGAGGGTCAGAAGATAATTTGCTGCAGGGACACTGCTGTCATTGGTGTATGTGCTGATGTGAGCAGCTCAGCTTCTGAAAATTCAGGGTGAGAGATGGAGTCATGTTTGCAGCACGAGTCTCAGCCAGCCCACAGGCACAATTACCAGATGAAAATCTTTGCAACCACTTAAGAGAAAGACCAAGAGTGAAATTCCATGTTAAGTTTTGCCAGTGGCTTCACAGGAGCCTCATATTTTTTACGTTAAATTTTCACACAGCTCGTAACCCCTTTCATGAGTTCTGCAATCTAATGCACCACACATAATGCATTAAATAAATCTGCTATATAGCTTGACAGAATAGAGAAGGAAATGAATCTTTCATGTACTGTACCCTGGAAAAAGGGTTATCCTTCCATTTGGAGAATAATTGGGAGCTTTATTTTGCTTTTCACTTCTGACAGCTGTCAGCAATGGTGACAGGTATCAGCTTATTACTCCTTACACCGTGGGGAGGGATGACAGCCACAATGATTAGAGCACTTCAATAAAAAAGAGACCATTTTAGTATCAGTTTAATTTAAGCCATTACAGCTGAACGTGGCTGGAGCAAACCTTTGGGTGACTGACCTGCATTTGATGGCTCTGACTATCCATGAACGCCTCTGAAAGCCACTTGGTGAGGGAGATGAAAGAGAGGATGGCAGCCTGGTGGTAACGGGGACAGAGCCTGAGACTCCTCTTTGTTCAGACATCCCTTGTGAAATCTTAAAATAGCTGTTGCTTTTCATTAAACACACAGCCTGTTAAAGGCAGAAGGATCTTTTCATGGCCCTGATCCCTGGGAAAGGGACCTGCTGTGCCCATTGCTTGCCATGGGAGGGAGAAGCCTCCATGGCTGGCAGACCCAAGAACCACGTCCTTTCACAGAGGCGGGATGATTGCACACTCCTCATTCTTCTCTTGTTTCCTTCATTCCATGGTTTCATGAAGGGAATTAACCTTGCTCTCACCATTGCAATCCCTGTGTGACCTTAACAGAAGACAATTAATTTCTGATTCTGCTGAACTCATTATTAACCTTCTGCCCACTCAGCTCAGCTCAGGGGTTTTTTTCCGTATTTCTCAAAACAGAGGCTTAAGTGTTTCTTTCTCATCTGAGGTTTTCAAATTTTCCAGTGCCATTGAGGCAACAGCAACATTTTGAGCTGTAAGTTTCAAGCCTTATTTCCGTGGGCTGTATTTGTTACTGTAGAAAAGAACAATCAGAAACTGTGGCATTCACTGGAGATACCAGACTGACAACCCCCTGTGTCCTGCCCTCACACGTGTCCACCTGTGTGCTCAGCACCAAAATGAGCATCTCAGCATTGTTTGTCAGATTCTGGGCCAGGGGAGGTTCAGGTTGGGCATCGGGGAGAATTTCTTCATGGAAAGGGCTGTCAGCATTTGAAGGGGCTGCCCAGGGAGGTGGTGGAGTCCCATCCCTGGAGGTGCTCAGGGAATGACTGGACATGGCACTCAGTGCTCTGGTCGAGTTGGCAAGTTGGTGATGGGTCACAGGTTGGACCTGATCATCCTGGAGGTCTTTTCCACCCTTAGTGATTCTGTGAGTCAATGCAAGAGTGACCCGGGCCATGAGGAGACAGGGCCTGTCCATTGATTTCTCAGCTTCTCAACAAAAAACTGTCAACCCAGGTCCTGCTTATGCCCTGACTTGTCAGGTCAGATTTATTCCAGGTCTGCACAATCCTGGAAGAGGTTGAAGTTGAAGGTAGGGCTCGATGCAGTTCACTGACATTGAGACATGGGGATATTTTTGTCATTTCTGACAGAGGCCAAATTTGAGTGAAGGCCACAACCCTCTGCCCAGGGTGCAGCCTGCAAGAGTCCAGTTCAGCTTGTGTTTGATTTATATTTTCATTTGGCATATGATGGGGATCTCAAAGCAATTCCCCAGTTCATACTCAAATCACTTCAATATTCTGACAGAAAGTACATATGGGAGCTAAAATCAGATTGAATATAAAAAAAAAAGTCATGATTACATTTTTATGATTAAATTTATCATCCCAAGGGCCGGGTTTAGATGAAGCTGGAAATCTTAAAGACAGTGATTTGTGGGAGTCCTGCTTGGGAGAGCTTAAATTTTTCTGTTCTAAAACTCTTATCTGGTGAAATTTGTGTTCCTCACTTGACTGTTGCTGTGTCTCTCTGCAGCTCTAATATGAGCAAGTTGTGCTTTTTGTTGAGACCATCAATATCACTTTCATTCTTTTCTCCCCATGTAAGCCCTTGCCATTTTTTTCATTTCTTTTTTGCATACACATTTCATTCTTTTGAATTTACTTGGCTCAGTCAGCATTTGATAAATATCCTGTCAGCATCATTGTGTCCACACACCTACAGTTTTATGTTGCAGTTTGCTCAGCCCTTCCAAAGCTCAGTCCCAGATCACAGAATGTGCCCAGCTGGAAAGGACCCACAAGGACCATCGAGCCCATTCTTGGCCCTGCAGAGACCCATCCCCAAGAGTCACACCCTGGGCCTGAAAGGATCATCCAAGTGCTTCTTGAACTGTCAGGGTTGGCCTGTGACCACTGCCCTGGGCCATGAAGGTGCAGTTTCTGGGGTAGGGAAACCTTTGTCCAAAGAGGTTCTAGACTCTTGTGACCCAGTTAAAGCATCTGGTGAGTCTTTCCCCATCTTCCCACTTTGTTTGAAAACCTGTGTTTGTGTTGCTGATTTCTAAAAGTCTCAGTCAAAGGTTGGATTATCAGTCAGAGGTTTGACTCTGTGATCTTGGAGGTCTTTTCCAACCTTAATGATTCTATAGTTTTATGAAATGGCCTTTTTTCTACTTCCTTTTGTGTGTTTCTGCTGAAAATTAAATGAGTTGCTGTAACGTCCTTGAATCAGTAAATCAATTTTCAATAGATTCAATATACAATTCTCCTACTAAATGATGTTTTGCAATAGGCAGAAGATATTTTTCCTGCATGATCCATTCTATATGAACTCTTCAGATCTGCTCCTTCCCTTCTATACACCAGCACAAATCAGGGATTACCTCTGTGAATTTACACCTGCCTAAGCCTTAGAAGAGAAAAGAGTCAGTCCAGGCAGTTTTATTTGAAGGCCATCACTGTGTTTATATTCAAATAACGCCTTTGTCACTTTGTACACTTATTTAATAAACTATTAGACTTGGTGAATAATTAATTACAAAAGCTGTTTTGCTCTGGTATTGATTAGAATCTGTTCTTCTGAAGGTCTGGATTTGCCCTCTCAGAATTAATATACACTTTCTAACAATAAATACAAGATGTAGCTATAGATATTTAACTACCTAAGCAGGTAATTTGAACTCCTCAAGTATTTATCTATGACTCAAAAACTGTTACATTTTCACCATCTCTCAGACACTATCAAGCAATTACCTCTAGGTTTTTTTTCCCCAGTCACAATATTCTCCTGTATGAGGATGGTCATGCTGTAGTTGCTGATTTTGGAGGTAAGGAGCGTTTATGAAACATTTATAAATTAACCCCAAATTCTCTAAAACTAAACTTGTGCTGGCCGAGGGGATCCTGCAGCATTGCACTTATATGTAACAAGCTGTGTGTCTGTATTGGCCTGATAGTAACTATTTTTCTTGTTCTGTTTCAGAATCTCGGTTTCTGCAATCCCTGGATGAAGACAACATGACAAAACAACCTGGGGTTTGTTTCTTGTTTTGTTCCACATAATTAATATCAAATATATGAAATCTGCAACAGAAAACAATGCTTTATAAGGTTGCCTTGGGAGCTCTATTGTCCCATTTCCTTTCCAAAGAGTCATTTTTGGTCCACCCTCCTCCACTAATACACACATTTGTTGGCAGGTGATTCCTTTTCCTAACAGGGAATCAGTTCCTCAGCACTGATTCCCTTATTTCACAGTTCTTTTCTCCATGACAGCCTGTTGCTCACAGTCAGAGTTACAAGACAGTCGTTGTTTTGAGTCCACCATGTCCTGTGTGTCACTCCATGACCAGGAATGTTCACATCATCCTCACTACTAATGTGGGATGGGCTGGGATGGGCGATGCCAAAGGATGGGTAATAGCACACCAGGGCTCTGCAATCAGCACTTTTAACACTCTGTAGTGGCACTTCCTGTGTGAGGAATGAGGGCTCCTGCTCAGCCCAGGTCCTGCCAGGCCTTGGTGCCATCCCTCTGAGAAGGACTGACCTGAGGAGGACTGTCCTGCCCTGTAAAGGATGCAGAGTAAGGAACCAAGGCACAGGGAATCTGGAAAATCACCCCAAACCCATCACCCCAGGGAGAGGCCAGTTCCTTGTGAAGCTGCCTCAGAACTGGGGGTCTGCAGGGAGCAGCGAGACCCCAGGAGAGCAGCCCAGTGCAGCTGCCATCAGCTTTTACTTCTCCCAGCTGGAGCAATCGTTAATTCCTATTATATGGCATATATGGTATTATATGTATATATATCAGACCTTATGATGTGGTTTCCAGGCCTGGGGGCCAGAGTGGTTCTACTCTCACATTTAAGTTCTGCTCAGCCTGGCTCTGTGGGGCTGGCACAGCACCAAGCCAGGGCAGTCACGGACCATGTGCAGTAACACACTGACCAGATTTTGCAAGCCAGGTGAAAATTTCTCCTGGCAAATTTCCAGGTATTTTTATGGAGTGATGGAGGTAGGAATAAAGAAACCAAAGGAAAGCAAACATACAGAGACAGGGCTAGATGCATGTGTGAAGATGCAAACACTGCTGATGTGTGGCTGCTGTTCCCTGGTGCACAGAACCTGCGCTGGATGGCCCCTGAGGTGTTCACCCAGTGCACCAGGTACACCATCAAAGCTGACGTCTTCAGCTACGCCCTGTGCCTCTGGGAGCTGCTGACAGGGGAAATTCCATTTGCTCACCTGAAACCAGGTAAAATGCTCCATGAATTAGTATTTTAAATTTCTCTGAGCTAGAGAAGTAGCTACACTGTGTAATTTTAACCAATAGTTCACTGAAGTGTGCTATTAAGTGCTAAGATACTGTATTTGGTGAAGAGCACAGAACTATCCCATTAAAATCATGTATATTACTCACTGCAGATCTACATAACCTACAATTCCTTATCCAGGTCTAGGATTAGGAACCAGTCACTGACTGCAGGCTGTTTTGTCTCGCCCACGGGTTTGGGGATTGCAAAGCCATTCCTCAGTACTTGTCCTCATACACCTCAAGAGAGCAACCACAAACTATGGGGGTTACCAACAGCACAGTGACTTTTCCAGGCCTGCATTTGGCACAGCAGAGATTCTGATCTCTGGAATTAGAGGTCCTGAGTGCTGCAGGACATGGTCAGAGCCAGCCTGGGTAAGGAGGGAGGGCTCAGCCCCCCGTACCAGTGAGCCTCCGCTGCTGTCTGTGCTGTGGCTGCAGGTGGGTCTGAGCCCATGGGGGTGGGCAGCTCGCTCTGCTCTCAGTCTGACTGGAAACACCTCCTTTAACCCCCCCGCCATTCCCTGCTGGTTGGATGGCTCAGTGTGCTGTGCCTGCCTGCCAGGTGTCCCAGCAGTGGGCAGGTGTGTTCCCGGGATCTGGGTGCAAGCACTGACGGGTCTCTGTGGCTGTCCCCTGCAGCGGCAGCGGCGGCAGACATGGCCTATCACCACATCCGCCCACCCATCGGCTACTCCATCCCCAAGCCCATCTCGGCCCTGCTGATGAGGGGCTGGAACGCCTGTCCTGAGGTGAGTGCCCCTGGCAGCAGAAAACAGGTTTGTCTGCTCTGGCTCGCCCTCCCCAAAATCCCAGTTTCCATGGGAAGGGTCACTGCAGAAAGCCCCCAGACAGATAACAGGGTGTGTCAGGAAATACAAGGAAGTTGGTGAACTGAGAAGGAAAATAAATTGGCATTTAGCCATTCAATGAAACCTAATTAATCATGTAACTATGATTATGACTTACTACAGTGTGAGTAGAAAACTCCTTGCTGCTCTCAGACGTTCGTAAGTAACTGCTAATGACAGCATGTAACACACATTCGGGTTAAATTTATTAATTAGATGTTATAATAAAGTGTTGACTTAAACAAGCACTGAGATGGATGCAGTCCCTGTGTCTTGTTAACATTCCTACAGCCCACTTAGGTCCAATAAGGAAAAACTATCTTTTCAGAGTCACAGTGCACTTTGCTACCCACCAGTGATGCTTCAATATCTCTTCATCTTGCCAACATTTTAGAGCTTCATGAGAGAATTATAAAGAAATTGATAATTGATAGTACAATCAGCCCACAGATGGCCAGAACTTTGCACAAGATATGAGCAAAAACTTGTTATAATCTTTGTTAAAAGTGTTTTTCGTCTGTTCTTTATTAAGCTTTCCTTCATGGATGGCAGGGCTGCTGGGAGGGCAGCAGGGCTTTGGCCCAAAGCCCTTAAATCAAGTCTGCCCCTTGCAGGTGGTTCAGGACAATATGGTGATGGGAATGAGGAGCTTCTTTAGCAGTTATGCCATTAAAGAATTCCCAGCCTTCCACTGTCCAACAGTGCTGTAATTACTGCTCCAGTCACACCTGAGCATCCCAGGAAGGCTGAGCTGTGAGCTTGGACAGGGCATGGATAGGCTACTTGTCACTCCCTGCACTTGCCCAATCCTGTCCCGAGTGTGGCCTCCACAAACCCCTGTGCCACATGAAACACTCAGAGATGGACACACTTCTCCAGGAATGGGCTGGGCAGGGAGTGGCAGCAGCTGCAGGACAAGGGGAGGAGGAGGACAGCCACACAGGCAGGTTGGTCAGGAGCTTGTCTGCTGCTCGTCACTGCTGTTGCTTTGTCCAGAGTCCTGTTCATGGGCAAAGAGGAAGCCAACCTAAAAAGCAGAGCCAAGAATTTATGAATAATATCTTTGTAATCTTATGATCTAGTCATTATTAGCTCAAATGTAATTGTTACCAGAAAAAGGATTAATTTCAGTTAAAGTTGTTATACACACAGCTCTTAGTTTTGTAGCTCAGCACTGAACTTGCAGTTCTCATCAGATTCCCAAACAGACTGACAGCAATGCCATGAAATTCAAAGAAATCCCATCCCAGTGTGTCAGTCTATTCACAGCAGATCTGACCCGTCCATGTTTAACCCAGCTCTGTTTTTCCCATTGTATCCCCAGGGGAGACCAGAGTTTTCAGAAGTCGTCACAAAGTTAGAGGAGTGTCTGTGCAATATTGAGGTGAGCACCTGGTTCCCAGCGTGGGGGTCGGGGTGTGTACCAGCAGATGGGAGTACGAGCAGGGACAGGGACAGTGCCAGCAGCTGAGGACAGCAGTGGCTTTGGAGCTGCTGGAAAAGTTCAGGGAAAAACGGAGGAAAACTTATGGGAGAAATGAGGAAGGACTTGTAAATATGCAATAACAGTGCCGGGTTTATTTTTTTTTAACCCAGTTAATGTCTCCAGCCTCCAGCAACAGCAGCGGGTCCCTGTCCCCCTCGTCCTCCTCGGACTGCCTGGTGGCCCGGGGCGGGCCCGGCCGCAGCCACGTCGCCGCCCTGCGCAGTCGCTTCGAGCTGGAATATGCCCTGAACGCTCGAGCCTACGCTGTCTGGTCCCAGGGGTGAGTAAAAGCTGCCCAGGGAGGGAGAGAGGCTCTGAAAGGCTCAGACTGAGCTGACTGAAGGAAGGAAGCTGTGCTGCTGGGAGGTGGCGTGTCAGGACCAGGAGAGAGCTCTGCTGGACCTGTGTTGTCACCTGTGCCCATTACAGACATCAGGGACAAACTACCTGTCAACAGGACAGTGGGATTGGTCCATGACTGGAAGATAATTCCACAGTCTTTCTCCCCAGAGAAACTTATTTGCAGGAACCTTTTAGCAGTGATGCATAAAATACATGGCAATGACCCTGGACTGATGCCTGGAATTGCTTCCACGATGGCAATGCAGAGATATTTGTGAAGTCCTAAAAGGGGTATTTGAGGGCAATAACTCTGGGAAGAGTAACTGAGTGTCAGTGTGTCTGTGGGTCCTGGTCTTCCTTCTGAACTATTTCGTCTTTTGGTTCACTGAACTGCTGTGGCTGGACCCCACACTGCTGTCTTGTGGTACTGTCCTTTCTTCCCACTTTGGAGAAAAAGCTCCTGTAGTCTTCATCAGTCTTACCTAAACTGACACCTCCTGTTTAATTTGCAGCACTGCGCAACCCCCTTCTCAGGGCCTGTCCCTGGATGACATGAGAAGGAACTTCCAGTACCCACCTGTCGACAAAAATGGTGAGTTAAGGCAGAGGGGTCCTCTGGGGACATGCAGGGGGATCTTCCAAGGACATTCAGGGGGCTCCTCTGGAAACATGCAGGGGGCTCCTCTGGGGACATGCAGAGGGATCTTCCAAGGACATTCAGGGGGCTCCCCTGGAAACATGCAGGGGGCTCCTCTGCCACAGCAGATTGTTCTGCTGCCCTTGGTACTGCAGGGAGGGGGACAGGAGCGCTGCTGCTGTGCTGAGCCATAGGTGACCCTCTCTCTGCACCTTGCAGGGTACGTGTCAGATCCCTTGAGCACCATGAGGTTCCACTCCTGCAGCAGCAGTGGCAGCTTTGAGGAGAGCAGCTGAGGGAGGGACTCTGCCTGCCGCCAGCCTGGCCCTTGACCCGCAGCTCTCGCTGCACCACCAAACCCCAAGAGTCACACCAAGATCCCTGAACAGCTTTAGTGTTGATGGCAAATATCCCTGTGCTGATTCTGCTTTAGCATCCCCCTCTGCTGACATGCCCAAGGGCTGGGGTTTGGTGGTGTGCTGCTGTTCTGTAACATGGGAATGCCCACAAGGAATGCTGCACTTTCATCTTGGGCACTGATACCATGATGAGATGAAAGTGAAGAGACATCAGTTATATTTCAGAGCTCTGAGGCAGGTTGCTCTCAGCTTGGATGGCCCTGAGGCAGAGGGCTGTTAGCCCACCTGGCTGGGAGGTGCCTGGGAGGCACCAGCCCCAGCCCCATCCAGACAAAGAGCAGCCTGTCACCCTCACCTCCATCCACACACCATGGGAGCTTGGTTCTTCCTGCTCCCAGCTTCTGAACCAGACCTGGTCTGGAGTCCCCACAGCCCCAGACACATCCCATGTTCCCATTTCCCGCTCCATAGGTTGGCCCAGCTCCCCAGCACAGCAGCCCTGGCCACAGTTCGTCAGGGCTCTGACCCTTGGGTGCTCTCCTGCACACTCATAATATGGATGTGTCTGGGTCCCCACCTTCCCTGCATCCTCCAGACATCCATGTTTTCTTATCCTCTTGGTTTGGTTTGAGGGATTTTTTTCCCAAACAGTAGGAGCTTTTGTTCAGTTGTTTGCTTACAAAAAGCAGCACAGAAACCCCCAAGCAAACTTTAAACCAGAAGGAACTTGTGTAAAATTGTGTCATAAAGATGATAACATTAACACAGTTAAAAGTGGCGTTCTTGACTTGAAGCAAATCCATGTCGGTGCCATTGCAACGGGCACCCAGTGCCACAAATGAGCCCTGCAGCAGCAACTGAGCATGGAGAATTAGAAAAGAGAATAGAGGCAGGGCAGGAGAAATTGAACTATTCCTCTAGAAGCAATTATAGAGTTAATTGTGCTGCTACTTGCTGGAGTCTTTTTAAAATTAGCAAACTGTATTTGTAATCCTGTGTGGATGCCAAAGCAGAGGTGCCTCCCTGGCTGAGTGGGAGTCAGAACTGACCGTGCTGGGCAGGGCTCTGTGGGGGTTACTGAGGATTTGTGTTCCTACAACCATGACCCCTGAAGCAGGTCTGTGATGAGGCCTTGGGCAGTGAGACAGACCTGAGCTGTGACTGTATGGTGGGCTCTGCTGATACTCTTCTGCCATGCCTGCCATTAATTCCACAGTTCTGAAGCAATAAAAATGAGGAAGATTGCACTTAGCAAGGCTTAGAAGTGGGTTTTCATTTGTTTTGTTTCACTTGCTGAAAAGTTGAATGGGGAAGAAGGAAAAGCAGAGCTGTAAGTGCAGCTCTGTTAAAGCTCTCTCTCATCCACCAGCCCCTGGTACCAGCCAGTGGTTCTCTCTGCTCTGCTGGGCTCGTGTGCCAGGTGCAGTTCCATTTACACCAGCAGCTGCTGGGATAATGAAGTGTCAGGGTAAACACACAGCAAAGCCTGGGATGGGGCTTGCCAGACCCTGTCTGCAACCTTCCCACCCTTGTAAGAAGTTGGGATATTTCCATGGTGAGGGTTGGAACAAGAGGAGCTTTAAAGGTCCCTCCCAGCAAACCACAGCAAAACAACATCCAGATTTGTCTGCAACTGGAGGAAATTTGCTGTTCTTTCTAGAAGAACAAGCAAGGTTAGTAGTTTGCATTCTGTGAGGGGAGAGGTGCAGAGCAGAAGGGAGAAGGTGTCTGGGATGCTAATGAAAATTCCCTACCTGACCCTAATTGGCCAGATGTTCCATAGGGTAGAGCCACAGAAGCACAAGCTGATGAAGAAGAGTGAAACAGCATGATTAGGTCTCATTCCTTGATGTTCACACAGCCAGAAACACCAACAGGGCAGAAAGGATCCACTGTCATATCTGAAAACTCAGTTCCAGCTCTAAGTGTCTTAATTTTTTCTTACAAATATCTCTGCACTCTGCCTTTTTCCCTTGCATAAAGCAACCACACAGTCACTCTGCATTTAGTGACTCAACAACTGGGCTGCAAAACAGAAAACTAAACTGGGTGAGAGAACTAAAAATGGAGCAAGGGAGCAGATTTCATGTGCACTAATACCTCAGTGTACTCACTGATACCTGAGCTGCTGGTGTCATCCCTGAGCACCTCCTCAGAACATAATACATGGAAACAATACCAGAAAGCAAAACTTTTGTAGTTTATAAAGCTCTTTGCAAAGTCAATTGCTTGCAAATAATTTTACTGGTAATTAAAATTACTGGCTTCTTGAAGAGAACAATGTCTTGGTTAATTGGTCTCTATAGAAGAAACATCAGGCTCAGGGGGAAAGCCTGTTTCATAGGAATGATCTGTTAGTAATACAAACAAAAATTCTGAAAAATGTAAATTACTGAGTAGAACATGCTCCAAAGCTGTTTGTGGGAGTGCAAGTAGTCTGTGCTGTTCCCAGAGAACCTGAGGAACCCAGCACACCAAAATATTTACCAAGTATGAGACAGTGAGGATTCTTGCCCTGCTTTGGAGATCTGCCAGTGCCTGTAGTGGTATTTGAAATGGTTTAACATGTCAGCAATAGATGATCTAGATGAAAATAACTAAAATAATGAGGTGTCCAACCAGACAAGGGCTTGGACTGCAGGCTGGAGTGAACCCAGCATTTCTGCAGCACACGTCCACTGGCACGGCACAGCATGGCATGGCACAGGACAGGGAGCAGAGGACAGCCAGCATGGCACAGGACAGCCAGCACAGCACAGGACAAGACAGCCAGCATGGCACAGCACAGCACAGCCAGCACAGCATGGCCAGGTTGCCCTGGAGGCTGGGCTGGCACAGCCCTGCCAGGCAGGCAGAGGGGCTGGTCATGCTTGGTTTGTATGGCTGAACCCCAAAACCTGTCAGGCAATTCCCAGCAAGGAAACTCACCTTGCAGCCCTTGTTTCAGACAGACAGATGTAGTGCCCACACGGTGCTGCCCAGCTGGTGCTGCCCACCACCAGCATCCCAGGCACTGTCTGCGAGCCACCATCCCACATGCCAGGGCTTGGTGCCCAGTTCCAGGAGCTGGACTTCAAAACCTTCCCACACTGTGTCCACATTGCACACCTAGAATGTGTTTGAACTGGTGAAATGCATCTCCTCAGCCTCTGGGATATCACCAGGTTCCAGCTGTGCGAGACACATCTGAGGCACAACCATCAGCAGCCAGTGACAGACAGCTGAGGACACCTGACAGTTCAGGGAGTTCCAAAAGCCTTCCTGATGAGCCAAGAATGAGTTTTGCCAGTGGCAACACTGTTGGATAGTTTTCTTTCCTAACATATGCTCACTTTACTAATTAGTCTTTTTTTTTAATGCTGCACATCCTGTTTTTCTCTAAGTGCCACCTACATTTCACTCTGAAGTTGATTTCTAATTAGCACCAGATAGGAGAGCAGAAAGCACCAAGGGAAACACTTCCAAACCTACACAATTGTCCATTTCCATGGTTTTGCTTATTACCAAATCTCTGCCTGCTCAGGTGCCAGGGACACTCATGTTTTCAAAGTCCACATCCATGTTCCCGGCCACGGGATTCCTTCCCCCAGTTGTTACAACCACGTGCACAAGTGCCATTTGTAAATATTTCAAGAATGTTAAATAATGAACTGTCAGCATTGCAGTTCCTTACAATCACACTGCCCTGTTCACCAGGGCCTTCTCTGATCCCCTGGGTCTCCTGCAGCCCTGGAGGGGCTCCCAGGGAATTCTGGCTAAGAGAAATCCCTGCATCCCCATCTGTCTTTGTTCATCTGTAACCCTTGAATTGCCACTCGTGTGTCCAGACACTCAGGTGCAGCTGTGCCCACAGCCCTGCATGAGCTTTGTTTGGGTACCTGCCCAAGGCAGCTTTAGCAGCACAAACAGCCCAACATCAGTCAGTCCTTTGGCAAACAGAGACACACACCACAGCCCAGGCCCTGCTGCACTGGCAGGGGTTATTCCTCCAGTTAAACCATTTGCAAAAATTGAAGGAGCTGCACAGACTGTTACAGGTGTTTAATAGACCCAAGTGAACATGCAGGTCTGGGTATGTACACAAAAACCACAATCCCCTGAGAAGTCCTTAGCACAGACGTGCACAGACTGAAGGTACAAATGCAACCGCCTCTAGTACATGAGGGAACACACAGCAACCACTTGGTCACACTGGAGTTTCCACTCATGCATATTGATCTGAAGTGACTCACAGCACCAATCCACTCAAAATCCTGCTCATTTCAACCTCATTTCCCTACTTAAAAATGCAGTTGCAGTCCCCATTGTGTGGGGCTGAGTCTCCTGCACCCACTGTGCAGTGCCTGGAGGCTGCTGCATACCCAGCCCCAGGTGCCCAGCTCAGGAGGGTCTCAGAGGGCCCGTGGAGGTGCAGCAGAGCTGGGAGGAGCCTCAGGCAGCACAGAAGGGCAGCCACTGCCAGGCTGAGACAGCTCTACATTGGCTACCCTGCTGCAGCCTCAGCCCAGGCTTTGTGGGCCAGGGAGTCACTCCTGACTGAGACCAGAAAAAGCAAAAGACCAGGCTTCATTAATTTACAAATACTTCTTAGAATTGTTCTAACATCTTTCAACATTTCAAAGTGCCAAGAATGCCCTGAAGTGTGGCCAGCAGCAAGAGTGGATGGATCCCTGAGGGGGAAGCCCCTCATGACCCCCACCACACAGGGAACTGTGAATGCAGGAGGGGTCCCCTCCCACCTTCCTTCCCCCCCGAATCCTGCCACTCCACACCTCTGCTGAACACCTGTGGATGCTCTTAACAGAATCAGCCCAGTGACATGCACAAGTGCCCCATGTCACAGCAGTGAGGACACAACCCAACTGACAGGAGGCTGCAGCTCAGAAAGGCAAAGACACCCCAAAAATGACAGATACACTCAGATATGGGCAACCTGTACAGACAAACACACACAGCACATCTGCCTTCAGCTTCCTGCCTGCCTGCAGGAGCAAGTGATGCATGGGGGAGGAGGGGAAGTTCAGCCAGTTCCTCTGTTTTTTGGGAAAAACAAGCATGACAGCTGTGGAACAATCCTTGTGATTGCTGTCTTCATCATTCTGAAGGAGTGCTCTTTCCTTGGCTGGCAAACACAGGCCTGTTTCAGTTGTCTGCTGCACACTGAGGAGCTGCTATGGTGAAATGTGACAGGTGGCTGTGGCTTTCATGGAGTAAACAGAGTGACATCCCAGCTGGCACAAACTCCCAGCTAGTTGTGTGAACGTTGCAGGACACAGTACTGGGGAGCTGTTGAAAAAGCTCAGAGCAGAGTTTCTTCCTCATCCTGGGGCTGTTCTGCAGATACGATGACTGGGTCTGAGTTTGCACTGTCCTAAAGAACAATGAGCAAATGTTACAGAAAATGTTGTGAACTTGGAGCTACTGATACAGTGCTGTGAGACCTCTTACAAGCAGAGGCCAGTGCACCAGCAAACCCGAGTGCTGATGCTGATGTAGTGCTGCCAGGGCACACCCAGTGCCACAGAGCTACGGCAAGCTGGGTGGGGGCAGCTGCTCGGCACGGCCGGAGGGGAGAGAGGGCGGAAGGGCTGCGAAAATTAGTGCCACAGCAAAGGGATTTGCACGGAATTTTGGGAACAGGAAACAACGCAGACAGCCACCACCCAAAAGGATTTATCATCTGTTGTCCCAGCTACCAGAGCAGACACTTAAGCAACGGATAAGGAATGGGCCAGTGGTGCATCCTCTGCCTCTACCAGGGTTCAAGCCTGTGGGAGTGACAGACCTCGCAGGACTCACCTGACAGGGACTGCGGCTCTCCTCGCCCTCGTCGGCGGCTCCCGGGCTCCCTCCGAGGGGACCGTCCTTGCCCTGCTGCCCGGCCCCAGCAGCGCTCCCTGCGCTCGCCGAGACACCCACTACCTCGCTCTCTGTCGTGTTTTCACGAGGGCCCGACTGTTCTCCCTCTGCTTTCACTGCCGTCCGCTCCGTCCCTTCCTGCCGCCCGTCCTTGCCTGCCCGCTGTGTCGGGGTGCCCGGGCACAGCCCCTCGCCCCCTGCAGCCGCTGTCCCGCTCGGCTCCGCTCCCCCATGCCCACGGGCAGGGGTGCTTTCTGCAGTGGGCTGCTCCTCAAGGGACACGGCTCCTCCGTGCCGTGGGGACACTGTGCCCCACTCCCGCTCTGCCTCGGCCCGTGCCGGCTCCGGCCCCCTCTCCTCGCCCCCCAGCGCTGCCTCCTGGCTCAGCCCTCGCCCACCGACCACAGCTCCATCGGCCACTCCTATCCTGTTCCTCCCAGGCTCCGGGGCTGCCCCCCTTCCTTCGGCTGCCACCCCCTCTGCCACTGCCGTTCCTGTACCGCCCTGTGCCCCCAGAACTGCCACTGTCATCCTCTCCTGTGCCACTGCCCCTGTGTCCGCCCCGCCCGGTCCTTGGGCCAGAGCCCCTCGCCCCTCCGGGCCGCCCCGCACGGCGATGGCCACCAGCCCCGGCTCCCCTGCCCGGCCCGTGCCCGGCCCTGGCTCCCCTGCTCGGCCCGTGCCCAGCCCCGGCTCCCCTGCCCGGCCGGTGCCCGGCCCCCGCTCCCCTGCCCGGCCGGTGCCCAGCGCCGGGGCCGCCGCCTCGCCTACCGCCCCCTCCCCGGAGGGGCTCCCCTTCCCTCTCTGTTCTCCGCACCTCAGCCCCCCCTCCATCCCAGCTGCCGCCTCCCTGGGACCTGCCGCTCCACCTGCGGCCTCCTCTCCACCTCCTGCCCCCTGTGCGGCCGCCTCTGCAGACCCTCCCGCCGCCCCTCCGTTGGCTTCTCCTTCCACCGCTCTCTGTGACTCTGCTTTGCTGCCCACGGACGGATCTCCACTCCAAAGTGTTTCTGCCGCGCCATCCTCCTCCTGCACTGCCGGGGTCTCCTCCACCTGATACGACCCTTCATTGACGGGATCCTCCCTAGCAGCCCCCACTGCCCCTAACCCGGTCACTCCTTCCCGCACAGGACCCTTGCCAGGCTCCCCTGGCACTTCCACCATGTCCTCCGCTCCCCGGAGAGCATTCCCTCCCTCCGTCCACACCTGGCCACGGTCAGCCCCTGCTGTTCCTGCGGCAGCTTTCCCAATCTCTATCTGCTCTTCCCCTGACTCCTTCAACTGTGAAAACTCATTTGGCTTTACAAACCCTTCTACTCCAGGCACTGCTTCGCCCGTTTCGATATCCCCTAATGCTTCCAGGAGAGCCCCAGCCTTCCCCACAGCCTCCTCCCCTTCAAAACTGTCTTCCTCTACAGCCTCTTCTCCGTCAGGACCAACAACCCCGACAATCCCTTTTCCTGCCAGGTCGGCATCTTCCACAGCCTCCTCTCCCTCTGCCACGGCATCCGCCCCAGCGCCCTTCCCTGCAGACCCTCCCTCCCGCAGGGACTCGCCTGTCTCCGACACTGCCTCACCCAACTCGTCCTCTGCCTGCAGCCCTGCCGCTCCCTCGGGGCCTTTCTCCGCAGCCTCCTCCTCCTCTGTGCCCCTCACGGCTCCCTCCTGCCCCTCGGACACAGCCCTGTCTGCCTCTGGGCCCGGCAGTGCCCCAGCTGGCTCCTCTTCCGCCGGTGCCGGCTCTCCCAGGGCTACCTTGTTCTCTGTCTCCTCCACCAGCCCCTCCTGTTCCCCAGGTGACACCTCTGTGCTCGAGTCCACTCTGTCCCGTGTCCCCTCTCCTTTCAGATGTTCCTCTGCCACCGTGCCTTCCTCGGGTGTGGATTCCTCCAGTTCAGACCCCGTGCCTGCCTGCAACAGCAAATCTCTCGCCCGTGCCGCTTCTCCTCCGGGCTCTTCGCTGCCCGCACCTCCTCCCGCGGCAGCGCTGTCCTGCTCCGGGGCTCGGCTCTGCCCGACCACCTGCCCTTCTCGCACTTCTTTTCCTGCTGCCTCCTGCACATCAAGGCTTCTCCTCCCCTCTGCCGAGAAACTTCCATCTGGTGCTATTAGGGAATAACCAAACATTGGCTTTACTCGGCACAGTGTCAGTGTTACATGTTTTACAGGCTTAGTGTCACAGATGCCATCTCTGCCCAGCAATGAGGGATATCAGCATGGGGGCCAGTGGAAAACTTGTTCTGCTTCTTCTCATCACACCCCTGGGTTCTGACTGCATCTTTAGTGCTGCTGTCCTGGCAACTGGCACAAGGAATTTAAGAAAAAAAGTTAATGCGAGGCCAGCTTTCCCCTTTGCCAGTCCTGCCCGCCCTGCCTGCTGTGCCTCCCTCCCTTCCTGCCCAAAGGGAGCTCAGGTGTGGGTATGAAACACCTGTAAGCTTGACAGTGACACTCAGGAAGTCAGAAATAGGTGGTAAATTGCTCGTGTAGAATACGCACACACAGGAGGAAGAACACTCAGCTGTTCATATTAAATGAGTAATTGCTTCCTGTGGATTCTTTAATTACACTGGGGAATAACACAGGTTTGATTCCTGCCCCTGGGAACTAAAATGATTCCTGAAGAGGCCCCACTCTACCTGGAAGCACAGGGAACCTCAGTATGTTCATGCTTTCCATGGCTATTTTCCTGAATCACAACCAGTTTTTCATGGCCTGGGTTCTTTGACTAGAACCATTTAACTGCCAAAAAAGCATTAATTATACGTGACTACAGAAATCGACCAGTCATCACTGAATTTTATACAAGTCAGGAAAGAAAAAAGCACAAGGAGGGTTTAATAGGAAAGGGAAAGGCAAAAGACTTCAGATGAGTAAGATCTAATCCTTGTCCCTGACTGTCAGTCAACCTCACCTCCACTGGCATCATGCTCTGTGCTTGCTGTGTTCTCTGTTTCCTCACTGGCATGGCAATCACCAGGTTCAGGGTCAGAATTCACAGGATGAAAATTTCCAGTTACCTTTGCCATTTCCTGCTGGACTGGTTTGCAATCTTCAAAAACTACCACAAAGAAAACGGGAAGCAAGAAAGGGAAACCATTAAAGACAAAGAGGGGATTAGAAGCCATCCAGCCATCTCAGCTTGGTTTAAAATAGTTTTAAAACTTATGTTTAGACAAAGCCTTACACTGGAAACAGTAGCAGAAAAACACCAGGCCAAGGGTATGTTCTGAGTGGTTTCTGGGCTCACAGCAGCACAGAGTGTTTCAGCAGCCTGCAAACAGTGCAGCAACATCATGTGCTGCACCATGACTGAGCACAGAGTGACATGCACCAGGCACTCAGAGCTGTGCAAAGGGCTGTACTCACCACTTCCTTCCTCACTCTGAGGACACTCTTCATTGCCATTCTCCACATTCAATATCCTGCTTTCCCAAGGCACTGGAAGATGTTCCTCCTCATCATTCGTGTTACTTTCTCCTGACCCAGCCTGTTTAAGTTCCCCATTAACTTCAGGACTTTGATGCTGCATTGCCATTACATTTCCATTAAAAAATCCATTATCTTCCCTTGCTGTTAGATCTTCTGGCTTTGCCTCTCTTGCTTCATCTAGTCCTTTCTTTTTCAGTGCCGAAGTCTCCCAATTTTCCTCCATTCTGAGCAGTTTATTCTCCCCATTCCGATTTCCATACTGTGCATGTGCTGTGTTAGCAGACACTCTTTTGATATCACACTCCTCTTTACCATTGTCTGTCATCATTTCAGAATGAGAGTCACCCTCAGTGCTGCAGTGAGTGCTAAAGGATGAGAAGGAGTCCGCAGGTCTCTCTGGAAACAGCAAACAGCACTTTGGTTGAGTATTTGTCACTAAACATTTGCATTCACTGGGCACTCACAAAGGACAGAATTTCATCCAATAGCAATCTCTGAATTGCACCATCTGAGGATATCATGACAAAATTCTAGTAAGTGTAACTAGAAGAACATTGCCCAGATGTATCAATGATTAAATCCATTTAACATTTTTGGGGTGAGTTTCTGATAGTGGCAATTAACCAGATCATCAATCACACAGAAATACACCTCCAAAAGCACCTTTAAGTAATTACTCAGAAAGGCTTTAGCACAGCATCCTGAGCTCTGTTTGATAAAAGACTTCAACCATAGCAACAATCCTTCAGTGCACTCCTGTTAACTCTCTGAATATTAGAAAGATCTCCAAAACCATATGTAAACCATTCTGGTCAAACTGTTGTACCAAGAAACCTTACAGCCACAGTTTAAAGATTCCCCCTCAGGATACCACTCCTCTACCATGGAAAAATCCAAGGGAGTTCCTCTCTAGACCTTTGCTCTCAGACAGTGTAATGATTTCTGAATCACTGGCACAGCCACATTAGGATCATACTCAGGGCCATTAAAGACAGCACTCCAAAAACCCAGGATAGTCAGTCAGGTTTCCTGGGACCTCTCAGAAGGTGAAAGGGGTCACAGCTTCTTAGGTGTGAGTCCTGCTGACATGGGCCTACCCTGCCAACCTGCTGCCTGGCTCCATCTGCATTGCAGCACCTAAAGAGCTCAGCAACAGCCCCCCCTCCCACTGCCAGGGGCTGCCTGCAGTTCAGTGGCAGGTGTAGGACTAATAATAAAAAACCAGCTGTCTTTTATCTTGTCAGTAGGAATGGCATGGGTTTCTCTGTGCAGACCCACCATTCACACTGGACACACACTGTAAAACATGCATCAGGTCAGCTTCTTTAAGCCTCATTATGAACAAAACTAACCTTGCTGATTATTCTCAGAGTCCCTGTCAGAATATCCATCACTTTCGTCTTTCTTACTGCCAGATACGTGCAGGGCCTTTTTTCCACTCTCCTTTCCATAGTCTAAATTATGTTTTTTATCATCCAAGGATGACTCTGACATTCCATTTGTTTGATCAGCAGTCTGTCCCTCTTCATTAACTTCTTCATCTGCTTCAAAATCTTCATCATATTCTAAAATAGAAGAATTGTACAATGAGACAGGAAACAGAACTCACAACTAAAAAAGTTCTTTCTAAGCAGACAGAGGTTAACTTCATTAATCTCCTTTTGACATTATATTTGCTCAGTCTTTTTAAAGCCATGAGAGAATCTAAGACCACAGACAGAAATTGTAACAGCACATTATCATAAAAAAGCATCATGGTCTTCACAGAGTAGCAACATTGCAGAAAAACTAGTGACTGATGCACCAAGTATGATTAATACATTAAAACAAAACAAAACAAAATCATAGCCATGGAAAGGACTAAAAAAATTAAGAGCTGGGCAAACTCAGGAATTAAAAGAGTGTCTTACTACAGGAGAAAAACTGGTTTTGATGAAAAAAAATACAAGCAATCAAGAAAGCCAGAGGATGGATTGACATGGCTAAAGAGCAAAGAAGTGTCTTACAAACTCAATGAATTTAATTAAGCCCAGCCAAAGGGTGCTGCAGAGGCACTCTGTTGTAAACTGCTCTAAAGTGCTCCTTCAGGCCCAGGGGAAATCCCAGAATAAATGAAGCTTCCACAGAATTCCCACTGTTACATCCACATGTCTGGATTTCAGCCAGGCACTCACCTGACAAGCTGTGACATCTGATAAATAACTTTGCTTGGATCTGTAGATAAGGATGCATTGAAGAACTCTGCCCTTCCCCACCCAGGCTGCACTGTGCACATCCCAGGCACCAGCACAAGAGAGGGCAGTGATTCCCACCCAAACTCCAGTCATTCCGCTGCTGTCAGGGGCTCCCTGTGCCCACAGCAGCGAGGGAACACCCCTGCCCCGTGCAGGGACTGTCACTGCTGCCACACAGCTGTCCCTCGTGGCCATCAGGCCTCACCTCCTTTCTTTCCATCAGGGCTTTTAACGTACTGGTGACAGAATGCCAAGGGCAGAAATGAAGAGTTCCTGATGCAGAACCAATTAGGCAAATAAAAAATTACCCAGACAATGTCAACTAAGGGAATAAGGAGATTTATTTTCTGTATTAAAAATCAATTGATATTCCAATTGTAGTGTTGGCAGTGAAGCCTCCTTAGGTAACTGTCAGGAGGGCAGGAGGAAAAAGGCCTGATTAATCCCAAACACACATCTGGCAGCTGAGCAGTCACACCCCAGAACTGTGAAAGCAAAAGTAGAAGTAGGAAGCAGGAATTAAAATCCCTTTCTAATGTGACTGCCTCTGAAGAAGACTATGATAAGGAGTGAGTGAAGGCAGAGGCTTGACACCTCTTACTCAGAAGAGAAGAACACCTTTCACTAGATCAGGTTGCCCCAAGCCCCCTGCAGCCTGGCCTTGGACACTGCCAGGGATGGGGCAGCCACAGCTTCTCTGGGCAACCTATGCCAGGGCCTCACTGTCCTTTCTTACTCACTTTCTTGGCTCTTGCAAACCATCTCATCCTGTTGCATGGCTGAAAGGAGACCCCCTAATTCTATTGCCCAGACACACCACATTTCTCAAGCCTCAGGCAAAGTCAGAGGCCTACAATCCCATTCCTTCTCCAGAATTGTCCTCTCCCCTTTCTCATTTCTCATCCCCTGTGCATGTTTGGGAATACTGTACCATTTTTACTGATATCTTCCTGACTATCTTCACTCTCATGACCAGATTGGTTTGTCATTTCTTCTTTTCTGTACTCCTCTTCAGTCTCCAGTTTTTCTTCAAGGGTTTCCACACTTGCTTCATGCCCCGGTACAATGACTAACACTGAATTTTTCACTGATTTCTGCTCAACACTGCTGTTGCTTGGCTCACTGTGCATGGCATATTCCCAGGAATCCACATGCTTGTCCACACGGTACTCGATCTTCCTCTTGGGAGGGGGTAGCTTCTTGTCCAGGCCCACTGCAATAATGCATCTATAAAATAACAGATTGGGAAATACCACATTTTATTTCCTGTGAACAATGGAGAGCATCAGACACAGTGAGTTCAGCTCGTTATCAGCAGTGAAACCAAGTAACCATCTGCCTCTGCAGTATTACAACAACTCACATGGAGAAGCACCTTGAAATGCCAGAGAGCTCCCCTAACACAGATATAGTTCTTCCTTGAAGGACAGTTAACTCTGTCTGCACTTATAGGTGACAACTGACATACAAACAAATTAAACCCATTATTATTATAAGTCACACTGCATTTGAATCTGTACCAAGCATTGGCTGTGAAGACAGAACCTCTGAGAAAGGCAGACAAGCTCCAAGCCAGACGTGTTGGATCCAGATCCTGCTGGAACACCCGGTAAAGTGGTAACCCAGAGTTTGTGCATAAGGCAGGGGGGTTCTGAATTTGTCTACTGGGTCTAATAACTGTGGGGGAAGAGGGAGATTGAAAGTGAATAATTTTCAGTTTCTGTTCTGTTTTCCTATCTAAACAAACTGCTGGAAAACAAAGCATTTTGAATGAGTTGTTGAGACTGCTCCTCTTGCATAAAATGGAGTGCCACGTGGTTGGGAGGCCCAGACAAGAGACCAGAGTTCCTAATCCTGATGGAACATTAACTGGCACCAAGAGCCATTTACACCACCCAACACCCCCCACAAGGGCCAGGACACAGTGCTGTGGGTAGTACATGGGGTCAAATCTGCAAGCAGAGGGTGAAACTGAAACTGGAACTTTAGCTAATCCTAAACTCTCAAGAAAAACATCTTTTCTTCTCCAACAACTATGTCTTAAAATTTCTTCTCCCCCCTTAAGGCTTGATTGCAATTCCCCTCACATTCCAGCTGTCTCCAAACTACTGTAAAATATCCCACAGTCATTCAGGCCAGAAATCTTTTCATTTTGTGGGCATAAAAAATAAACATGATCATTTCTGAAGAGTCCTACCTCTTAATGCTTTGTTCCTTGTGTTTTCTTCAGGGACCTTTGAGATACTGAAGCACTTCTACAGTACAGAAATGCAGATCTTGGACAGCAGAAAACTCTCCGAGCAAGGCTCAGAGCATGGTACAGAAATCACTGCAGCAAATCATGGTGAGCCAAAGCCCTGACCCACTCAGGAAAATCAACAGAGACTTGTTGGGAACCAGAGTAAGTATTCAATATGGGCCAGTGCATGAAACAAACAGAATTGCACTTGACCTGAAGAGATGTGAAAGTAGTTGCCATTTATGAAGAAAATCAGCTCAACAGAGATGGGTTTTAAGGCACCAGATAAGGTCAGCTGGACTGACAAGGGGTAGGAAAATAGAGATATTACTAAGAATAAGAGGGAAAGTGGGGCAGAATGTGAAGGTGATTGAGGAAGGAATTAACCAACTTTTGAAGACTATATTAAATTCAGAAAATTCACTTAAAATCTTTCTAGAAATGACAAAAAGCTGAGATTTGGGCATTTCCTAAACTCTATAGCCACCATATCCATTCTGAATTCAGATGCTTTTCACCTCTTTGAACATGCTAGATAATACATTTACATAAATCACATCCATTGTTAGACTGGAATAAAAAAATATGGTACAATAAAGTAACATTTTTTTCTTAGAATTCAGTTCTTATCTGAAGGAACTTTGTACAGGTCTGGGGAGAGTCTCTTGTTCCAACTGTATGGTGCTCTTTTAAAAATTATTTATTAAAAGAATGCAAAAGTTTTTTAATTATCCACATGTCCAGAAGTTTACTTGTCTGTCCTGAATTAACAATCATAGAAAAGAAAGGGTTTATGATAATTAAAGCTTCTTGGCAGAACCACAGCTGTTGGTCACAGCATTGACCTTTACCCTAACCCAAGACCCTTCTGCACAGATTTGGTTTCTGAACCATGGCCAGCATCCAGTGCTGCCTTGCTCTGCAGCCAGGGATGTCACAGCAGAATCCCATCTCAGAGGCAGAGCTGTTTGAAAATAAATTACACACAAAAAAGCCTTGGAAAATCACAGCTTGATATTTGTTTCACTGCCACTCGGGCCAGAGACATGTGGGTGGCACATGAACCCCACCCCACAAACACTGCCCCATGCTCAGCCACCTCCAACAGCCCAACACAGCCAGCACCAACACTGTCCATGCCATGCACACAACACAGGGAGGCACAGGAAGCCAGCTGTGGTGGCACCCTTGGAGGTGACACCCTGACAGGTAACCTCAGTGCTGCACAGTACAAGGGGCGCTGAGAAACAGAGCAGGTTCCACAGAGCTGTGGGGAGCCAGAAACAGGAACAAGTGAGAAACTCTCTGAAAACTAAGTCCCTGTGAGCAGAGTAGCCATACTGTAGCCATACCTGTAGCAAGGAGATGCTCCCTCCACATTGAGAAACCTGAAGTATCTGTGTCTGCCTCGGAGCCTGGAACGCCTCTGATGTTTGTACTCACAGCAGCAGCTGAGCCTCTCCACTTGCATCCCGTTGAGAAAAAAGGTGAGGCTGAAGGGGAAACCGTGGTGCCTCTTGGAGGTGAACTGGAAGGTCTCTGCCATAACAGAAAGAAAGGGTTCCAAGGAAAACATTACACTTCCCTGTCAGCCTGGGGTTATTGCTGTATCTCACCTGCATCAGCACATCACCCAGACTTCTGTGGCCAGGCTCTGGGGTCATTGCCCTCTACACACACAGCCCGGGCTCCTGCCAGCCCCAGGACCCCAGCTGGGCACAGCTAGGATGAACAAGGGCCAGTCTGGCCACTCACTGCTACAGCAGAAGAGAGACCAGAGCCTCCCAGCCATTTCATTTACCTGATTTCCCAGAAAACAATTCACCTTTTACTGGTGTGATGAAATTGCTCTCATATAAAAGAGATAAGAAGTGGGCTCCCACTATGTACTTTTTACTCTGGAATAATAAGCAGCATGTGCTGATGTACTGTAGCAACTCAGATAAATCCTATTTAAGGAAAGTTTACTGCTACAGCTACTCTATTAACCATACATCTCTACAGAAAATTAATCTCAGCTGAAGTATTTTGTTAAATCAGTTCCCTAAAATCCTTCTACCATCACTTGCAATCATGGAACAGTAGATCCAGATTTAGAGTGGAGGCAGGCAGTATAAAAATCCTTGGATGCAGGTATCTTGACTGAGTTCAGCTAAAATATTTTTGTTGTCACAGCAAAGTTTTAGCAAAAAAAAATGTTGCCAGAATCAATATGAACTCTTTGACTCCATCCTTACCTCCTTCCAGCAGCTTGCCTTTGTAGACACAAAGGTTTTCTCCTCCACAGTGCTGCTGATAGACTTTGATTTCATCCCTGTAATCACCATTATCATGAGACAAATGCACATTCTTTCCTAGGTAGACCATGGTGATAACAGTGTTGCTGCACAACGGGGACTTGGGGAACCCTCCAGAATTCTGCAACAGGAAACACACAGAAATGCCTTCAGCTTCCAGCTCCAACAGGGAGGAACAAAAAGCTCACACCCATGCAGCACACACTTGAAGTTTCCAGGCTTTTGGAACAGGCAATGAGCTGCTTAAATTGAGAAGTGTTTGTAACATGCAGAGGGGCAGGGAAGTATTTCAAACTCAAAACCTATTTCATTGAATAGCCCTGAATTGCAGGGACCATGTTTAATAAGCCATATGATCCCTCCCAATCCGGGGTTCTTGTAATTCTATCTACAGGAGTCAAAACACTGGAGACAGAGTGTGGTCAATGCAGGGTTCATACACTTGAGGCATTTCACAAATCCCTGGAGCTCTGGTGCCAGCTATGGTCAGAGGCATGATAGGACTGACTGAAGTGGAAGGTTCTATGCATTTTTGTTCAGCATCTTTTTTCTCCCCAGTTGGTGAAAAACACCAAATGTTTTAGTTTACAGAGGCATGCACAGCAGTTATCTATTTTAATAGTTGTAAATTTTCTTTATGCAAAGTAGGTATGCACACGTTTCAGCACTAGGTAAACACACCAGTGAGGAAGGTAACACACCTGAACACAGACAGAGATAACTCACCTTTGTCAGAAGTTGTCCTGTGTCATTCGATGCAGTGGTGGGACGAAGCCGCCTCCCTGTGTGCCCCCCACTGCTCCCTGCAGGGACAGCCCTGTCCCCTCTGTGCAGGCGGGGCGGTGGCACTGGCACCACACGAGGGCTGACCACGGGCAGCTGGTATGGGGATACACCAGTCACATACTCCACTGAATTCAGAAGCCTTAACTCACTCCTCTCCCCCTGCAAAAATATTTTAACCAGGTGACACAGGTTTTGCAGAACCAGCTCCTGAGCACATGGAACTGGCCATGGTCTGACTGCTTGGTACATTTAGTAGCACAATTCCTTCTGGAACAGCTCCTTAACTTGGGGCCTGCAATATGTTAATTAAAACATTTCTGTGCTAAAACCCTTTCTTTTAACTTGCAAGCCAACATGCAGATTGATTGAAAATGTGCCCCTCAGAGAAACAGACAAGACTGCAAACCAGGCCCTGCCTGCAGAGCTCTGATCTCAGACAGAACCCTGCACAGCCCTGCAGCAGCTGCTCTCACAGCTGGAAACACATCCCAGAGCACCAGAGCTGTCCCTGCTATGGGCTTAGCTAGGCCTAAACTTAGGCTTTGATTTTAGAGTAGGCCTCCAATTATCAGCTGACAGCTTACTTCTACTGGCCAGTGGTGTTCCATACCATATTCTGATGCCACAGCAAGAATAAAAACATGTGAAGGAGGGATTTAGCCAGTCCCCTTCATGGCTGGGTGCTGAGCAAACCTTCTATCACTGTGCTGGAAGTGTTAGGCCTTGCCATCGCTTCACAGCTCTTTGGTTCGGGAAGTAAACATCTTTTTTGTTGTTTTTTCTCCCCTTTTACCAGCTGTCCTTTGGGGGAGTCTGTTGGGTGTTTTTGTGGGTCTGGGTGGTTGGAATCTGTATTATTTGGGTAAAGTTGTTGTATTTTTCCACATTTGTATATATATGTGTTATATCATATTCTGTTTTTAATTGTCTCTCTTCTGTATAAAAATAAGAAGTTTACCATTTCAGGTTTGGGGGTTTTTTTAAGATTTTTTTTCCCTCCTCCTTTTCCCTTGGGGGGAGGCTCTGACTGTCCATGTTGAGCAGATGGCATTTTGCCAGCTCAACCTAACACAGTCCCATAGGAACATCACTTGGCATCTATTTTACAAAGTGGGGTTCAAAATGCTGCTTCTCCATCTGAGTGGAGGTTTGGTCCTCCTTCAGAATGAAATGCAAACAGAAGTCTTAAAGAGCAAGACATGGGCAGAGAACAAGTTCTGTAAATGCTTCCTGCTCCTGCATCACCTGATTTAGCTGTTTTGTCAGGTGTGAGCGTTAAAGAAACTATTAAATCACCCATAATTTGAGTAGACATAAATAGTACTCGCAAATTCTTGGAGAAAGAATTATGATCATCCCAACATAAAGCAACTGCAGAGCAGAAGGGACCTACTCATACAGTGACTGCCAGCCAGTGATAGCAGGTCACAGTCCCACTCCACAATCTTCCCACCCCATGGAACTTGTATCACAAAGCCAATTACATTATGTTTTTCTAGAACAGAAGACAAGTCCAAATATCACTTGAAAGTAACAGTGAGCACATCAAGATCATGTTTGACTCTCATTCTCTGAACCCACTGGCGTGACTTAGTAGGAGGAATGGTTAAAGGAAGGAGTTTTTTCCTACTTTCAGCTGTAGATGAAGATGAAAACTTAAAAGACTTGTAAGTGAAAATATTCCAGAGTTACTGATCTTAACCAGATGTTTGCCTCCCTCTTTCCATAACAGAAAATTACATAGAGAGAGAAAATTTTGTATGCTGAAAGATTTTGTACTGTAACAGATAAGTCACAGTATTTTTCCTCACTGTGATCAAGAACTGGGTATTAGACCAGCAAGACAATGTCTTGAAAATTAAGGGAAAGTGAAAAAGGAGAGTTCAAATAAAAGCTGATGCCACTGCAAAGGCATGTTCCCTGCAGTACACAGCTCTGGAACTACAGTATTAAAGCAGTATTATAAAACTGCCAGTAAAATGCTATTACTTTCAGAATGAAATGCAGCCTCACCCCCTGGGCAAACTGCTGATCCCACTCCAGTGTGTGGCCCTTCTGTCGGGCAGCCTTTGGCACAGCCCCTGCTGCAGCCTGGCCACGAAGGGGCTGGAGGTGAAGCGGCAGCTGCACATTCCCCGGAGCTGTGTTTGGACGCCACGAACTCTACAGAAGGGAAAAAACAGCAACAAACTCTCAGTATAACTTCCAGTGCAGAGCAGCACCATAAAGGGAAAAAAATAGCACTGCTGAAGATATCTGGAAGCAATGACTGATTCCAGGTACATCCAGGACATGACATTTTCTAGGCTGCCTCCAAAGAGCCAGACCCCTTTAGGCACCTCTCACTAACCATCCAAAACTGCAGCATCCAAAACAACTCTTGGCCAGAAATACAGGGCTTGCTACTGTTCTTCACCGTGCAACCTTGAAGCAAACACAATGAAGTCACAGGAACTGTAGCAGTGTGCTGTGGACTTCAGCACATGGACACTGAGAGAGTGCACAAAAAAATGCCTATTTTTGTTCAACACTCAGCTTTTTTCTGACCTTTTTATTTCATCTGGTCCTTGTATATCCTTCAGAATACCAAGTAAAAATGTTACAGCCTCACAGCACAGTTTAACTGAGGTAACTCACCACCTTGGAGGGTGCAGGCTCCTTGGGTCGATGCTGATGAGCAGGATGTCGACCACCATAATCAACTTCAAGTCCAGGTACCCTCTGTATGGGGAAAAGGTCATTCAGGACTTGAAAGTCTCTCTTCAATCTGCACCAATTATCATTATTGATACAGAGAACCAGTTAAAACTGAACTATATAACTGACCTTTGACCTTAGGCTTTAGTATCATCATATTTTTCAGAATATATTAACATTCCTTCTTTGCTGTTAACAGAGAGAAAGCCAGAGCTCCAGAGCACAACTCTCTGAAATGAGCTCCAGACTGACTTCATCCCTTCAACTCTGTTTTCTGAAAGACCTCCACTGCTTTCAGGACTTTACAACGTGTGTAACCCTTTCTACCTCTCTCGTATTCACTAATGATGCTCAATGCACTGATACCAACTTATCTCATGAGGCAGCTAAAAGGGAAAGATTGAAGCAGATTTATCAGAGAGCAAAAGTTTTGTTTGGGTTTTTTTCTAAGTTCTGATGTGCCATTCCTGCAACACGGGCTTCCGGAGATTCCTTTTTAATGACACAACCTGCAAACAGGAAATCACCTCAAGTGATAAAGGACGAGGCCCTAATCTGGACAGTCAGTGCTCTGTATAAGCACAGATGTCACAGGTCCATGTGCACACTTCCAGCTGTCCACACTTCCAGCTGTCCACACATCCACGATAGCCCATGGAGAAGCTGGTGAAACTCACCCATTGTGAGCGACCTGCTCTTTCTCCAGCCACTAAAGGATGGAGCCCAGTACGGTTCCTCGGACCGAGTGGTGGATGTGGAGAATGCATGGGGATGGCATCTTCTAATGATCTTCTGAATTGTTCCACCTGAAAATACACAAATTTATGTCTCTGGGGCACTAAATACTCTAATAATGATGTCTGAGCCTCATTACGTCTCTCTTTCACTGGACAGCAGTGACGATCAGCACACCTGATGGAACACCTGGTTAAGGAAGGAAAGGAAATCATGGGAGAATGTGAAAAGACAAGTGAAAATACTTGTCCCCAGCTCTGATTCATTTTCCTGCAGGTCTCTTTCTTTTTAAATTTGTGTGCATCTGCCTCTTCCCTGCTCTGTGTCCCATCTCCACCTTCCCTCCTCATCAACACCTCTTGGGGTAACTGCCCCACTGGAAACAGATAGCTCTGTGGCTCAGCCTCCCTCGCTCAGCCATCAGCCTTCCTCCTTTTCTTCCAGACAAGCAACCCAGACAAATTCACTGGATGTGTGAGGCAAGACTGAAATGACACCCCTGGCTCCAGCCAGGCCTCTGCAGCCCAGCCCAGCCCAGCACATACAGATCACGTATCTGTGGGTGTCTCACTGAAGGAAGCATTTCCAGGTTACATTCCAAAATTATCCAAGTGCAGGATCCGTCAATAGGGTGCTGGAATTGCTGCTTCCACAGGGTGACTTTCTACCACAACAACACCTCTGCAACTCCCATAGTAACCAGTGTCTTTTAGGAAAATCTCCTCCTTTCTTTACCTGAGGAGCTCCTTATTAGGTGTATTATTTACAATTAACAGACCTGACATTGTTTCCCAGCTGCTCTAAGAAGCAGCCAGCTTCTCAAGGCACTCTTTTCAAAGCATTCTGGCTCCTAATACAGAAAAACAGGCAGATCAAGTTTCTACCAAAAAGAGAAAAACTTCTCCCATGCGAATCCAAATGACTTCATGGGGAGAACATTGACTTCTGTGGGATTTCCATGACTCTAGCTACAGAATCAAGCAAAGTGAAGGCTGCTGAAACCTCTTTTCATTACTCACATGCCAGTTCTGCCCAAATCCTGTGGGGAGGCAAATGACTGAACACCCGAGCTCAGTGTTCAGCAGCAGCCAAAAGCACAGAGGGTCTAGAATTACTGTGAGGAGAATGTATCTTGAATTATTCATCTTGCTTTGGTTGCCCATTTCAAAACAGAAATAGCTGAACTAGAAAAGGTGAAAAAATAGCAACAGTAATGAGAAGCTCAACTCAGAAAGATCCAGACTGAGGGTCTTCAGCTTGGAAAACTGAGAAGGAATATGAAGAAGTTATGCAAAACTACAAATGTTTTGGGAAAAGAGAACAGTTATTAACTTTTTCCTACCAAGAACAATGGAGTATCCAATGGAGATCTCAGACAGTAGATATATTAATTATTGTGCAGAAAAGCAAGGAGGTACCATCCCATACAACTCATTATTAAATCTCCCCATGAAGAACACTGCAGAACCAGAAGAGTAACGAGATTCGGAAGCAATTAGGTGCATGAATGGAAGTTCCTGCACTTTCAGACAGAGGAAGAAGATGTAACCTGGGCAGGATCGCCCTTTACTTGACTGTTTCTTGTACTTTTTCATAAACATCAGAGACAGAGCATTTGGCTTAATGAATCTCTGGCCAGCCTGGTGGCTGTTACTCAACCCTGGGCACAGCTGCCAAGTGCCATCAGCACCCAGCAACACTCAAGCCTTACCTTGATTTTCTGCACCTTCTCCTTCTTCGCGGAATATTCAAGTGTCTGTTTTATTTCCAGCTGATGATGACGCTACCAATGCAAAAGGAAGAGAAATCCCATTAATGGCCATTACAGGGCCATGTCAGCAAAGGTAAGAACACTTGTTTCTGTCCTGTTTGTCCCATGCCTTCTCCCTGGGCTGCCTCATTGAGCCCTGTAATAAAACTACTATGGAGTGAAGCCATTTGCATTTCACCTGTGTATAATCACACAGCCAAGGGAACAGCTGCACCCTGGTAAAGTTGGTAAAGTTGTAGGGACCAACTCCACCTCGATACACCACAGAAATGGGCCCAAATTTAGGATTCAGATGATAAATATAAACATGTTCAAACACTTTTGGTTTTATTAGGTTTTTTTAAGCAAAATAGCCCTGTGAATATCATCCCATAGTGTGAGGGCTGCTGAAGAGCAGTGAGGGAGCCTGCTCTCGTGACAGCAGGGTTTGAGAGTGAGCAGCTTGTGCAGGGAATTCTGGAGGGAATGTCAAACACAGAGACTGTCCTTCTTCCCAGCAGAATGAGAGTCTTCCAGGGGAGCACGAGGGCACATATGGAAAACAGTCCAGTACAAGCTGGCTGTCAGCAAGGAAGCACCTGAGAAGGCCCACACACCCACAGTAAGGGCAAACCTCCATGTCAAGGACTTTATGAAATATGGCGCGAGCCAGGCACTCCTGGACGTATCTCTGGTGGTCCTTCCTCATGGCATTGAGACGATATTCTTTCTCAGGTATTATTCTTCCACTCCTTGAGATCTGTCGTACACAAACACAATGTTACTGAAAAGCAGAAGGTGGAATAAAGCATGTTTTAAACCAGTGTCGTTTCCCAGGAAGACACTTTCTCCTCCTGCTTAGCTACTACCTCTGCCCCTGCCATGGTGCTGGAACTCACCTTCCAGCACAGGTCTGACCCCACGGGCCCCCCTGTCAAACGGAGGGAGCAGCAGCCACAGTTCTAACAGCCAAGGGCTCCACCTTATTCCTCATGGGCCACTGCCCAAGGGGGTGGAGAGAATTAAACAACTTACCTTTCTGCTGCTAAGGGCTGCCTCTGACTGTGTGAAACAGTCTCACCTAGGAGGGCATCAGTGTTTTATAAAATGTTCAGCACATTCATCTTTAGCAAATCCTTCAGTTTTCCATTAAATATTTTTGAGAAATAACACTGAAGCTATTTAAACAAGCAGTTAAGTCAAAGATGTTTCCATTTCTGTGTAAAACCCCTGAGTGAATCAATATGATGCTGTATTTTTGCAAACTGAAAGACTTGGCAGAGGGAAACTCCAATGAGCAAAAATAAATACAGAACAAAAGCATAAAAACGTTCTGAATTGAATGTTGCACTGAGGGAAAATTTTCCATCTCACCAGTCCTGATTTCTGAAGATGTCGTCTTATCCTGGCATTGCTGAAATATCCAACCAGGTGTTTGTCCGTAAGGCTGTTGTAGGTTGCAAGAAATCTGCAACAAATTCAATACAGGTGTTTATAATCCCCTTGACTGACAAATTATTACAGTTCAACAGAACTACCCAATAATTTGCTGCACAAAATGCTACCTTGGTGAGTCACACCCAGTTTGGTCAGATAAATGTCCATTACATTATGTAAAACCAACATCTTTTGGTCTCCACAAATCTGTATCAGAAACAAGTGAGTTGTACGTAAGGCTCAGTGTGGAACCACTGACAGCCCAGCCCCAACAGGCTCCACCACCACCAGCCCCCACAGTAGCCCCCGGGGTGACACACCCTGACCCTGGGCATGGCAGTGCCACTCAGTGTCTGACACACCCTGACCTTGGGCATGGCAGTGCCGCTCAGTGTCTGAGCTGGATTCCAGCTGCACAGACCCAGCTCCCCAGCCACTCTGCCCGGGGCCCTCTGCTGGCAGGGACACCTCCCACTGTCCCAGGGTGCCCCAAGCCTTGTCCAACCTGGCCTTGGACACTCCCAGGGATGGGGCAGCCACAGCTGCTCTGGGCACCTGTGCCAGGGGCTCACCCCAATCATCAAGCTACCAAAAATCAGAGCTTCCAAAAACTGAACCTTAGATGTGAGAATTGAACACAAAAACTGAAGCATCCATAATCAGCAGACATGTTTTTAAACAGTTCTTAGCACAACTGTATCTTACTTCCTCCTCTGTAAAACAGGACAAATAATGCAGTGAGTGACAGCAGGCTGCAGTTTGTAATACTCTACAACCATTCACATTTGTACAATCTACACACTCAGGTGCATCTTGCATAATACATTCAGCCAGACCTTTGGGCTCTGTGGGCAGGATATGCTTTAGTTACACAACACCAGAACTATCTCTTTTGTTCTCTTTGGCTGTAGATTTAAATGCCACTGTACATCTATTATATCCCTTTCAGTTGGATAATTCAGTCAAATGTCTATTGCCAGGCTGAGCTGCCACACACAAAAACATACTCAAGAAAAGAAAGTACAATTTCTTTTAAAAAGGAGATCATGCATTTACAAGAATTTTATGTGGGTTTCACAACAACCTCACAGGTAGCTGCCAACAATAAATTAAACTTTAAACAAAGAAGCAATGTAGCTTACCCTGTTATGCCTGCTGATTCAGCACTGGTACTGTAGCAACTGCTCTGTGCTACCTTTTTAATCCAGAGTTTGCATTTGAAACCACCAGATTCCACCAACTGTGCTAACTACCAGTTCATGGTATCACCTGGTAACTGCATGTCGAGGCAGAGGAGAACCTTCTAATTCCTTTTCATTCACTTCCTTGCATCTAAGATTTCCTGGACCACATAACTAGTTAAAATGCAGGTCCCACCTGAGCACAGTGATGTGGCACCTTCTGTTGCACAGACATCTCAGTACAGGTATTTTGTTATTTAAATTACAAACAACCTGATCCTCGAAAATGCTGAATCAAATTCAGACTTCGAAAGGGGCCTTGGAGGAAATAAGGAAATGTGTTGGGCCTGAACCAAAGCCCATAAAAGCACTGGAAGGAATGCCAGAGGGCCCCGTGGGGTTTGGCTGCTGCCCAGAGGAGCCCTTGGGCCAGCCCCGGAACCCTCTGCAGCCACAGACACCAGCACGGCCAGTGCCTGGGAACGGCAGGGACGCTCCAGCAAAGCACACTCTGCTCCCCCTGGGCTCTGCTCTGCATGTGGCATCAACAAAATGGGAACGGAAGTTCTTGTCTGGGCAGTTTAGTCCCAGATTCCAACACTTAAGTACAACACAAAAACATCACCTCTGAAACCTCTCCAACAGGCAGAAGCGCAGAATTGACAAAATCTATGTTAGAAAAACACATAGCAAGGTGACAGCACCAGCCTTAGTCATCTCTATCCAGCCTGTGTGTCACAACTAACACACCCCTTTCCTGGGGACTCCTGGGACTCCTTTTTCTCTGCCCATTTATCCAGTTCATTCTTCTCTCCAAAAACGCCGGGGTTTTATTAGAATTGCAAACAATTTTCCTGGCACAGAACAAACTGACTGATTTGTAGTTTCTAGGAGTAGGCCTGAAGCTCTTCTTAAGACAAGGGTCACGTTTGTGTCTCTGGCATTACAGCCAGTGACAACATGTCACTGTCAGGTCAGTCATTTTGTATTTACAATGATTTAGAATTCTATGATGCTGTGATCATTGACAATATTAACAGTATCTTTGTTCTCAGGGGGCAGCTCACCCAAAGCACTACGCTCACAGCCAGAGCTGCGTATCATGATGATCTGTAAGACCACTGTTACTTGGCTGGAAGGGGAACAAGCCAAAGCCAAAGCCAAAGCCAAAGCCAAAGCCAAAGGCATCCTAAGTGTTCTGCAAATCAAATCTTCACGGTTAATATTTCACAGTGCAATTAAACCAGTGATCACAAAATAAATGATCTGAAAGAGCACCCAGGTGTGTCATTGCTTGGCAGAATCCCAAAGGGGCTGTGGCCCCTGTGTTGTCACAGCCGGACGGGCCCCAGGCACAGCCGGACGGTGCCAGGCACAGCCGGACAGGTCCAAGCACAGCCGGACGGGCCCAAGCACAGCCGGAGGGGCCCCAGGCACAGCCGGATGGCCCCAGGCACAGCCGGACGGGTTCAAGCACAGCCAGACGGGTCCAAGCACAGCCGGACGGGTCCAAGCACAGCCGGACGGGCCCCAGGCACAGCCGGACGGGCCCCAGGCACAGCAGCTGCTGCTGACCTATTGTGAGACCATGAGCAAGTCCTCCCATTGCTCCTTTACTCAGAGCATCACCCACTACACCAGGATGTGCCAAATTTTGTCATGGAAACCTGCAGAGATTCTCCGTTTCTCACGATTTGTCCTTTGTATCACTCGGGGAAGTCTGGATTCCCTGAGCTCACGACCTGCAGGTCGGCGGGGGCTCACCCGCAGCCCCTGTCCCGCAGTCCCGGCCCCGCTGCGCCGAGGGTGGCCTTACCCGAGAGCAGAGCCGGGCCGGGCCCGCGGGGTGTGCGGGTGTGCGGGGTGTGCGGGGCAAGCACAGCCCTCAGCGGGGCCCGCGGCGAGAGCCGAGCGAGGCCCCGGCCCGGTCACCATCACCACAGAGCTGAGAGACCGAGAGCGACTGCGGCCGCGGCGAGGGCCGCCCGGGCACCGGGACCGACGGAGCATTGTGACCGCCCCGGCACGGGAAACCCTCCTAGCACTGGCACCGCTCGGGCACCGGCACTGCCCGGGCACAGGAACCACCGGGACCGCCCGGGCACCGGCACCGCCCTGGCACAGGGACCCTCCTGGCACCAGGACGGCCCGGCCCCCCGCGCCCCCCGCGCCACTCACCGCGGCTGCGGGACGCTCATGGCGGCCGCGGGTCCCGGAGCTACCGCCGCGTCCCGAGCGTCGCCAGGAGACGGAGGGAGCCAGGGAGGGAGGGACGGAGGGAGCCAGGGAGGGAGGGACAGAGGGAGCCAGGGAGGGAGGGAGGGGAGGGACGGAGGGAGCCGGGAGGGAGGGAGCGAAGGACCCGGCGCTCCGCCCGCCGCTCCCCCTGCCCTGCGGCGTCACGGAATCCCAGAATTGTTGGGATTGAAAGTGACCTCTGGACATCACCCAGTCCGACCCCCCTGCCCACGCAGGGTCACCTGGAACAGGTGGAACAGTGTCCACGTGGGTTTGGAAGGTCGCCAGAGAGGGAGACTCCACACCGTCCCTGGGCAGCTGTTCCAGTGCGCTGGCACCTCCATAGAAAGCTCTTCCTCATATTGAGGTGGAACTTCTTGTGTTTTGGTTTATGGCCATTACTCCTCCCCATCCTGTCGCTGAAAAGTCTGGCACCGTCCTCTTCGCAGCTGCCTGGGAGGTATTTCTACGGATTGATGAAATCCCTTCTCAGCCTTCCCAGGCCCAGCTCCCACAGTCTCGCCTCTTCAGAGATGCTCCAGACTCCCGTCATCTTTGTGGCCTCCACCTCACCCTCTCCAGTAGCTCCTTGTCTTGTCCTGAGAAGCCCAGAACAGACCCAGCACTCCAGACGTGTCCCCAGGGGACATGGGACAGCCCCGGCCTCGGCAGCACTGGGGCTGTGGCACACCCGGGCTGCGGCAATGCCAGGGCAGGGGGGGAAAAGGGGGAAAGGGGGAGAGGGAGAAATGGAGAAAGAAATAGAAAAAAATGAAAAGAAAAAAAAAGGGGGGTTGGAAAAGAATGGTATGGCAAAGGCATTTTCCTACAACACAGACCCATGAACTTAAAAATGCAGCAGAAGGTGACAGGATGCATTTCTGATACCAATCTTGATTTCCATCTCTCAGTACAGATGACAGGAAGCTCCAAAGTGTGCATGGCAATCACCACCTGATTTACTGAAATAACTGAGCTAGAACAACCCTTCCATGCTCCTGTTTTTCCCTTCTTCCTGCAGTTCTTGAGAGTCCCAGTTGAAGGCCAAACTCACAGATGATGCTTCCAGGGGCCACAGAGCAACTGATCCAAGTGGACATCCCTGTGGAAGAGGAGGGCCAACCTTTCCCCAAGATGCACCTGCCCTCAGGCCCTCTGTGGCATCATCCACCCACACTCAATAGTGATCTGCCTTCTGTAAAGAGAGCAACTATTAAGAACATCAATATTCTCTTGATATTTTATCTTTCCAACCCTGTAATTAAAGTCTCATTAATTTATTGTACTATCCTGCAGCACAGGAAGAAGTCAGGCACAGACACAGGGACAACTACAATGGAGAGGCGATGGCAATTTAATGGCTAGAAAGCATAGGCAGTATTTCTTTTGGGCACAATGAGATTAACTAAGAGCAGCTGTTTTTCAGAACCATTTCACTCTTCTTTTTCAGAAACACACAGAACAGCAGTTTCCAGACCCTGGCATTGTATGCAACTCCTTGCTTTGAACCTCAAGCCAAGCCTCTCCAGCAGATGCAAAGGAGATGCCAAGAGCCTCTGCAACCTTTCCCACCACCCACAGCAGTGCCAAGCAGGCTGCCACTGGGAACAACTGCCTCTGAAATCCCATTCAATCAAACCAGGAGAACTCAACAACCTGACTGAATTATTCTGCCCAATTCAATTGTCTGAGATCCCCATCCTTTTCTGCATGGCCAAGGGGCAGCATGTCCCAAAAAGAGCCAAACCAAGCACTCTCCAGGCTGACATTCTCTAGATGGGTGGCTTGCACAGATCAGACACACCTCAGTCCTACATCATTAGTTCTATTCACAGTCTTTTTTCAAAAATTAAAAGAACCCCTCCCATTTGTACAATACATCAGAAATGGACAGAATAAACATTAGATGACATTCCTTCAGGAGTCAGACTCAGTCCTGCTGTGCCATTCTGACAGATCACCTGGCAGAGAGCAGCTGCAATGTGGTAACACAGAACTGCTCTGACACCTTCTGGTGACAAACCCCATGACAAACATGGCCCTTGGGTACAGCAGCAATGAGGAACAGACCAGAGAACTGTTCTGAATTTCACCTCTACACATCAGCCATGATGCAGAAGCAGCACTAAGCAACAAAGGAGACACTGCAAGCCATCAGCCTCCCATATCCCCTGACTAAATTAAAAGGCTGAATTAAAAAATAATGCAATATTTAAACACAGAGTATGAGGAAAATCTATACTTTTATATGCACATCATCTCCATGATCATATCCTTCTTTAATCATTACTTTTAACCTCTATTTAGTACTTCAGTATTAAAAGGCATTTTACTTCCTCTAACAGCATTGTCAAAAGGAGTAGCAGGTTCCAAACACACCACCACTGCTCAGGCTGCATTCTGCCCCAGTGAACAGACACAGCAGCTGAGAATCTGCCTACTACCCACATCACTTACACCAGGTGCATCACTCTTCACCCTTCATATAGATACACAGCTCCCAACTCCTGTTGGACAAAAAAGAAAAGAAAAAAAAAAGGAGAGGAGGAAAAAAGCATGCAACAAACAAGGAAACCAGTTACCTGGAGGGAGGGAGGGAGGAAGGAAGGATCCCGCTACACCCAGACAGACAACAGGGCAGGGACCACATGACTGCCTTCCCACAGCTGAGCCAACCTCATCCTTCTCCCCCAGCAGCTCTCACTGAAACACTAGATTGAAATCCTTTACTCTAGAAACACTCCATCTTCTTCCCTGGCAAAACCATCTGTTGTACAATGGATTTAAGGTTTGTGTGAACAAGAGGCAATGAAATACCCTGTGCTGGCACAGTTACCCCACACTGACACCTGCACACAAGCACCAGTGCTCAGGCTGTGCCCTGCCCACTCCAGAGAATACGGCTCAGGAATTGCACAGGAACTCTCCACGCCACAAGAGCCAGGCAGGCCTGCTCTCCATGCAGCCAGGGACACAGAAGACTTTACTAAAGGTCACAGGAAGAACTGAAATCCTCATGACCAGCCATTTACCATCCAGGAACCATTATCATCAGTTCCAGAAAGGCAAATTACCAGCATGCAGTTCCAGAATGATGGCACCTGTAGATGAGCCAGGACACTGTCACCTCAGACCTTGAAGCAGGTACAGCCTCTGCTTCTGCTCCCAAACAGTTCATGTCTGAGAGATTCTGCCCATCTTTTGAGCTGGAAAGTGAACTATTATGTCAGTAAAAGCTTTTATTTCAAGTAACTTGTGTGACAAAATTTGAGTTGACAGATTTTGTGGTTAAAAGAATTTACAGTTCTAATTAATGCCCACAGCAAGTTCTTTAATTGTATCTGTAAGCAGCTTCATTCTGCACTACCTACAGTGGCCTCACTCCCCTCACACACACCATGATAAAAAACCCCCCCCCCTCCCCTGCAGCACCATGCCACACCAGCAGAGAAAATTTATTATTTACCCATCAGTCAAAAAGACTTTATTACTTTACAGTAAATGAAACTCTGCTCATTACAAAAGAAACAAATTGTTAATTAATTCTTGTAAGTGAGCATTTTCTGCTACTGCCAAACCTGACCAAAAGTATGTTTATAACATACATTCAGTGAACTCTGTAAGCAAAGGTGCAGTTAGAGCAGCTATGAAATAAATGGAGAAAGGTGTTTCTTTACAGAAGGAGCACCATCTTCCCTCGAGCACCACTGCTACAAATAATGTCTTCATGAGCCTTGGATACCTTCTCCAGGGGATATTCCAAGCCCACCACGGGTTTCAGCCAGCCAGCCTCTATGCCATCAAGGAGTGCTGTGGCACATTCCTGCCTCTCCTCCTGCACGTAACAAACAGTGTTTACAACAAGGTCTTTGCATTTTAGAACAGCATTGACAATTTATGCAAGTATTAAGCCTAATTCCAAAACCCAAAAATATTTTACTATATTCTGAGATTGAGTCAAGCTACAAAGGAATGAACAAACAAGTCAGTTACAGTGAAATGATGCTGTAATCCCTACAAAGGGTTTTACCTTGAAATAGAGAAGTGCTGGAACAAGCCAGCAAAGCATACTTTAAAATAACAATGCTTCTCACCTCAGTTGCAAGAAACAGACTCACTCCAATTATGCTTGACTCCTTGCTCATAGTGTCTCTTGGGTTTATCTCAATGCGACCTCTGCAGCCCACAACCTGCCCAAAGAAGCCCAAAGTAAGAGCTTTCCATTGTGATGCTGAATGCACAGACTAAGGCAGTGAGCAAACACCCACCATCACCCTCTGGGCAGGGACACAAACACCCACCATCACCCTCTGGGCAGGGACACAAACACCCACCATCACCCTCCCTGCTCAGGGACACAAACACTCACCATCACCCTCTGGGCACGGACAAAAACACCCACCATCACCCTTCCTGGGCAGGGACACAAACACCCACCATCACCCTTCCTGGGCAGGGACACAAACACCCACCATCACCCTCCCTGCTCAGGGACAGGAACACTCACCATCACCCTCCCTGCACGGGCCAGCAGCTGCAAGTCAGCATCCAGGTTTACATTGGAGAGCATTTCTATGATGATATCCACTCCCCCTGGCCCTGTGCACTCCTGTACAGGACACAGGATGTTATTTCAGTGCTCAGATACTGCCGTTTATTTCAAATGCCACAGAAAACATCCATTTTACAGGTTGCTGTTCAAATTTTCAATACAGCCTTTGCACTGCAGCTGACAGCTAATGAGCTGAACTGTAGCATGTTTTGCTGTGCTGACTTATGGTGTGCTCCCACAAAGGAATTTGCTGAATGGAAGTTCCAAAGGACACTGCTGCTGAGGAAAGCTCTGCTCTCCCAGCCTGGCAAAGTCTTACCTTGTGTAGAAATTAAAAAGGCAGTAGATTATTGCTCCTACATAAATCCCCATTAAAATCTTCAGTAAACAACTGTTTATTTGTTAGTACCTGCATCCCCCAGCCCTGACCATGCCTACCTTAATCCTCTCAATGTAATTTGGGTCTCTGTGATTAAAGGCTTGGTGAGCACCATTTCTCAGGATCACATTCATGCCCTCTTCAGTTCCTGCTGTGCCCAAAACCTTCAAACCACAGGCCCTGGCAATCTGACATGCTGCTATTCCCACCTGAGGGAAGAAAAAAAAAAAGAGGAAAAAGAAAAAAGGAAACTATTTTGCCTCTTTCTTAGCATTTGAAATTTTAATTATTCTACCAGCAACCTGGAACTTCCCCATTTAAAAGTTGGTCTGGTAACAAGTGTTTTAGCCATAATAAGTAATTTGGATCTTAAAGCCAGCCAAAGAGTCTTTAAAAAAAACCAAAGAGTTACAGAGGCATGTAAAAGTTTTGAGCTTTTCTAATAGCTATCAGCATTTGATATAAATTGATGAAAAATGTTTTCTATCTATCAAAGCTGAGCCATATTTTTTTTTATACAAAGCCAGGGCAATTCTTCTCTCCATCAGCTGCTATTGATACCAGCATCACACATTGCAAAGAAGATCTGCTGGCACACATTTTATTAACACCACTTCTGAACCTTTCACAAACAGATTAAATGATCTCTTTCTAAAGCAAATTCTCAGTGTCTCCTACCAGCTTTGGGCTCCAGTAAGAACAGAAGCACTACATTTAGTTTATGAAAATAAAAAGAAGCAATGATGGTGAATGACATTCCAGTACCTCAGAATAAGATCTGAATTCATCTTTTTGTTGTCTAACGAATAATTAAGGAAACTTTGCCCATTCATAGCAGCAGTTTGGTACATCAGCAGAAACTGAGCAAGAAAAGGCATAGTGTGGGAGATAAATTAAAACAGAATGATATGTGAGAGAGATCTAAAACTAGATTGTCGTGTAAAACCAAAGAAAACTGGAAGTGCAATTGCACAGAGTATTCAGTCACAGCTTTATCCATTCCAGTGTCTCTCCTTGTGCAACTGGCTGTCAGCTCGTGGGTAAAAACATCCCAGAAATGAACAGTTGCCCTGCACCACTGATTCCTTCTCAGAGGACTGAGAACAACTGGCATGTATTGGGAAATGACAGCCTTCTGTTATCAGTTTTGCCTGAGTTAGACCTGTTACAAAGCTTCCAGACCAACTTCCACCTGCTCAGCGTGTGACCCTCTGACTGAGGTCCTCACATCAACACTTGTGCAGTCTGTTACTGGGAATAATGCTGTTTGCTCTAAGCAAGTGTGTACCAGAGTATCTGAAATAAAACCTAATTTGCCAATCCGTTTATTGATCTAAATATGACCACAACTCATACCCCAGGCAGATGGTGAGGACAAGAGCCCAGCACTCCCTGTCCCCTGCCTCCTTGGAATACTCACCCCGCCACTGGCACCGTGCACCAGCACCCTTTCCCCAGCTTTGGCACAGCCTCTGGGTGGAGAACACAGGGAATGTTGGTGTTGTGACTGCAGTACACACAGGCTGGCTGAGCCCCAGGGGCAGATACTGACATCAAAGCTCATGGTTCACACAGCACTGTTTACAATACATCTTCCCATTTATGTTCCAAACTATGTTCCAGTTTATGGTTAAACAGGTACCAAAAGCCTTTTGGGGGACAACAAGGAGGCAAAATGAACCCTGTAATTGATGACATGAAGCAACGTGGAGCCAGCAGTCAGAGACAGCCTGGTACTGAGCCTCGGCTCGGGACCCTCCTCCCCAGTCCCAGGAAAGTGGGGGCTCTGCTCCATGGCACCTGGCTGCTTAATTAGGAAATTAGAACTATCCCAGCTTTTCTTCTCTGGCTAAAATACCAGCAAGTACTGAAAGGGAGCCACATGTTGTATTACATGAAGCCTTTCCAGGTCTGTTCTCTCAAGAAGAAATACTTAACAGGAAAACAGTCACAGGCTTCTAGTCACAATTATCTGACAATTCCATCAGCATAACAAATTTAAGGTTTTTTTAAACGTTTCCCACTCATTGATCTCCCCATTTTACAAAACAGTGAAAATACAAACTTTGATTTTTTAAAAATTAAAAATGCAAGTGCAGGAACTTGGCTTTGGGGCCTTACTTCTGGAGGAGGGCCCGGTAGGCAGTGAAATAGGGCACTGCCAGCGCTGCTCCCTGCCTGAAGTCCAGCTGGTCTGGCAAAGGGAAGACTCTGTTGGCTGCAGCAACTGCATACTCTGCATATCCTCCAGAGACTGTTTCAAGGGTGAAAACCCTGTCCCCTTTCTACAACAGAGGGAGAAAGCACATAGAAATCAGTCACTTCCCTTCCTTTTGCCTTAATAAACATTAAGGACCAATTCACAGAGGTTTAGGCTATTGCTAAACCTATTAAAAATAACCAGTTGTATTTGTCATGGACATTTTTCTACATGCTGGTACATACCATCAATGCAATACAAATCACATCATTCCATGTACTTAATTCTAAGTGTCATAATTATAACTCAGCTCTGCAGTGCAACACACAAACCTACTATGTCATTAATATGAACCTTAATGAACTCGAACACTCAGGAATTCCATCCACAGATTTCAAGTGAAAAACCTCAAAAGCTTTTATGAACACAAAAGAAATGTTTCTAAATTATTTAGTTTAAATGTGGGAAAACACATACTCTTAATATACCTGAAGACACCTCTGTCTGTCTCATTCAAGCCAAGAGCATCACAATTGCCCCAGGAAACAAAAAGCAAACACAGCAGATACAGCAAAGTGCTGGTAAGAAAATACGAATAAAGACGACTCTTCTCTGTAGATACTGATCAAGTCACTCAGGTCTCCCAAAATTGTTACATAAGCCCCAAATCAGGAAATTCCAGCACAATTTTAACTGCAATTTTTATGTTTGTTTGGAACAACCATTTAGTGACTTGTACAGAATAGATTTGAAAACTACATAAATGTCAAAAATATATTTTAGCAAACTGATATTTGCCTTTTCCTGTCATAAGACTTTCCCTCTGAGAAATCCAAGTAAAACTACTAGACTGCAGCAATGCAGTATTTGAACAGTTTTAACAACAAATACATCATGGGGCTTTATCAGTAAGGAATTTCCACTTCCAAAAAGACTTTTTACAGAAAATTTTTCAGTTCTGCATGAAATTATTACCCCCTAGGATGCAATCTCGAATATTTCTGCAATGCTGAAACCTGACCTTTGTACACCTGAGGTCACTGCTTTAAGCACAGACTGCAGTGTCTCTTCTGAGACCTCTGTGCTCCCGGAGGTCACAGCACTCCCCACAGCCCCACCCGCAGGCCGGTCTGTCAATGGGATCCCACTGGGTGCTTCTGCCAGTGCGCGAGGGGGATTCCCCACTGAACAGATTACATGATTATGAGCAACAGAATCACCCACAGAGGATACAACAGTGAATTAAAGCCCAGTGAGTGAATACCTTGAATGCAGTCACGTGGTCCCCAACACCCTCGATCACCCCGGCCACGTCCGAGCCCGGGGTGTAGGGCAAAGCTGGTTTCCTGGCGTAAGTCCCAGAACGAATATATGTCTCAACAGGATTTACACCACAGGCATGGACTTTAATTAACACCTGCAAGAAAAGATGCTTCTTAAGCAATAAGATTCAGCCCTTGAATTCACAGCACAGCATCTTTGTATTTTAACTGAATTCCCAAACAGCCTCTGCGACAATCCAGTGTCGAACTGGAGCTAATTGCAGGAAACCCTTGATGTGGAATATGTAGCCCACGGACAATGAAGAGCCCACAGTTGTCAAGCACAATGTCTCAGGGAGTACAAACACACTGATCAAACCTTATCTCCATAGGAAGAGTTCTGGTTTGTGTCCCTCATTCTGTCCTGCGGGCACCTGTTGGCATTCGTTGCTGTCATTTCCCTTCACGGAGCTCACATATACCTGGTTTTCTTTTGGAACAGGAACTAAAACATCCGACTGCAGTTTAAGCACTTCAGGGCCACCAAACTCAAACACTCTGACCGCTCTCATCACTCTCCTGGTGGCTGCCATGGCGAACGGAGGATCTGGGGAGAAACACAACAGTAATATCGCCGGTTCGTGCTCAGGGAGAGCCCGAGCCCCGGCCGTGCCCGGCGGAGACCACCCGGGACAGGGCACAGCCCGCGGGGCCGAAGGGCGGCTCGGCCTCGTGATAACGAATCGATCCAGGGGCGGGGAGGGAGCTGGGACGGCCGCGGGGCCCAAAGCCTTCCGCTCAGAGCAGCTCCGGCAGCCCCGGCATGGGGGGCCGGGAAGCACAGCAAGGGCCGTGGCCAGCGGGGGCTCAGCCGGGGGAACCGGCCCGGGCAGGACCGCGAGAGCGCTGCCAGACCCAGAGCGGCCTCAGGCGGCGACTGCGGGTCCGCGGCCCCGACGCGGCCCCGACGCGGTCCGGATACGGCCCCGACACGACCCCGACACGGCCCGTCTACCTCGGCCCGGCCCCTCGTTCAGTCACGCCCGACACGCGCCCGTCGCCAGACCCGCCCCTCACACGCCCCATTCCCGGCCCCGGACGCGCCCGCACTGGCGGGCCCCGGCCCTGCCTCGCCTCTGCGCTCCGGGCCGCGCCCCCGGGCCGCCCATCGCCCAGGCCGCGCCCCCCGGGCCACCCAGCGCCCCCGGGCCGCGCCCGTCGCAGGCAGCCCCCGCCCTTTCGGGCCGTCGCCGCCTGAGGCCCGGGCGTGGCCGCCGCGGCTGCGGAGCCCGACACGTGTAGCCCGGCAACGGGCAGCGCGGGGCCGCCGCAGCGCCGTCCCGTTCCCGTCCCGTCCCGTCCCGTCCCGTCCCGTCCCCGTCCCGTCCCCCTGCGCAGCTCCGGGAGCGCCGGGCCCGAGTGAGGGCGGGGCCGCCCCGGCCCGGCGCTCGGCCGCGCGCGGAGGTTTGTCCCTCGCGCGCCGCCGTCCCCGCGCCATGGCGGCCTTCGCGCGGCGCAAGGCGGAGCGGCTCGCGCGGCCCGACCCGAGCCGGAAGCGCGCGCTGGACGCACGTGCCGCGGAGCTCGCGCGGCTCCTGAACGCGCGGGAAACGTTCTGCACGGCGAGCTCGTGCGACGGGAGAGTCCTGGTGCTGGTGCGGGACACCGGGGTGGCGGGTAACGGGGCCGGGATGGCGGGATAACGGGGCCGGGATGACGGGATACAGGGGCCGGGACGGC